>VZRF01009670.1:1372936-1601747 GCA_013396875.1 Vireo altiloquus
TCCGGGGGGACGCCACGCTGTATAAAAGTCTGGGAAAGCAGCGGTCGGTGAACCGGAGCTGGAGCGGCGGGGGGAGGCGGGGGAAGGGGCACCCGGACCCCGGTTCGCACCCGAGGGTTGCGTGTGCAAGCGGCATCGCTCGGCCCCGCTGCTCGGGACCCTTTATGTAACGCAGCCCCGAGCACGCCTGGATCGCTCCCCTGGCCAGGCAGCGTGCTCGCCTCGGCTCCCGCGCCCGGGATGCGGCACCCGCCGGCTCCGGGACGGCAGCTGTAGCTGCTCGAAGAAAGCGTTCTTGGCTCCGGATAGCGGGGAGGGAAAGCGGTGGCCCCCAGCTGAGGGAAAAGATCCCGTGTTCTCCGTGCGTGCCCGCGGGTCTTGCAGGGGGGTCTCCCCAGCCCTGATGGCGGCGTGCCCAGCACAGCGAGATTCAGAGGCACTTAATTACCATTGTAAGGACTAATCGGACGCAGACTTCCAGTGTCCAGATCGTGCCTTCTTTACGTATTTTCCACTTTTTTGCTCATTGAGGGTGTTGGGTTTTGCAGTTCATAAAACAGAAAAACATTTCTCGATACCAAAAGAAAGCAATCCAGTGCTCCATTAGCATTCTTTCTCTCTTAGGAGAACAATACAGGCTCACTGTAAGTTTGCCCAAAGATGGGCTGCCTTTTATTATATATTGGTACATTGCCTGTTGCAATAGGTCCTCTTTTGCCCGGCTTCGTCAGCAAAGCACAAGTGAAAACTCAGAGTGGCACGCTGCTGATCGTGATATATTTGTCACAAATACCACCTGCCGACAGGCTGGGTTTTCACAGAGGAAGAAAGGTGGAATGCTTTGAACAACCCCAGTTCCTCTGTCTGTTTGAAGTAGCAGATGCTCATCGTCTCTGGTTGACCTCAGACACTTGCTTGGCTCTGTTCAAAGTGTCTGGTACTTGGGGTTTTTTTAATGTTGGTGTCTATATTTTAAGAAAAGGAGTTAACAACTTTGTGATTGGTTTGAAAGCCCGTGTGACATCCAGGTGTCCATGTGAAAGCACCTGCCTGTCTGCATTAAAGATGACAGGAGCAATTTACCTCGTTGTAAAAGGTTGCTGTCTGGCCTTGGTCCTACAGACCTATGTGTACCTTAGCCTGAGGACATACTACACAAAACCCATCTGTCTACTTTGGGAATTTACAAAATTAGATCTCCTTTGGTGGGTTTTCCCATCTGGGGCATTTTTTTATCAGCACTGCTCATAGGATGTCATATTTGATACTGCAAACTTGAGATTGCTCACCTCAAGTGTATTGCAGTTTTAATCCAAAGGTGCAATAGCAGAAAGCTTTGTATAAACATGTCAACTGGAGGAGGAAGTTTTGAGTTTGTTTTTAAGTACCCCAATTACCTTTTTTTTTAGATATTCTTATTTATTGAAGGAATTGCAAGGGGGAATGGAATAGAATTTACTTGGGTTCCAAAACCCTTTTCAGTCGCTGGTTTTTGTTTCAGTGCTGGTTGAGGTACTTGTGAAAATTGCTCACCTGCAGGAAACATGAGGTCACAGTACATCACGGCGCCCACAGTCACTGTCCTTCTGTTCCTGCTGTGGATCCCATCATCAACAGGCTGCAACAAGGCTCTCTGTGCCAGCGACGTCAGTAAATGCCTGATACAGGTACGAGTCGTGTGTCCTTCATCTGCTTTTGAGTGTTCAAAAAACAGTCCTGAAGCTGCGTCCTGAAAAGAGAACTGATATTTTATGTTAAGCAGTGTCTCTTTAAAGAGGTTAGTTTGATCTCCTACCCCTATAAATGCAGATTAACAACCATTTGATAGATGGAGAATAGGCAGTGCATATCTGTATGGGCATGTCTCTTTTTTTTTAAATTGAGACTTTTTCAAGGATTATGTTCATTTGAGATGTTTCCCTTAACTTGCAATTTGTCCAGTTCCTTAAATCTCAAGCACAGGGTCAGGAGTTGATGCTTAATGCTCTCCATAACATCAGGTTTGTACAGTGAATTAAAAGATGCCTGAAAACCTGTCTTGGAGTGACTTATGAGCTGAACTGGTAGGAAATGGGTGTTAAATTCAGATGCTGGTTTTGGCTCACTGCACCGTCTGTAAAGTGAAAGAAGCAGAGTGAGACCAGGTTGCTCTTCTTAGAACAGGAGTTAAGAGGTGTGGTGTGCAGCAGAACAAAAGGGCCTTTTTTAGCAGAATGGCAAGCAGTTCTAGTATCTACCAAGTATTTTTTTAGTAATGGTATATGGAGCATTCTTCTTGACTCCAGAAAAAGGAGGCTTCCTGTGGTCAGCTGCAGCTTCTTTAAAAGCAACTGTTCCCCACTGCCTCTTTGTAGATTGGAAATGCCATAACAGAGAGCACAAACATCGTATGGCAGTAACATGCGAATGTGCTTACTGTAAATGCATGGTCACAGCCCGAAAAGAGATGCAGAAGTGGCCTGAAGCATTTCCATGTTTACTTCATTTCACTGACTTCCGTTTAAAATCTGTCTCGGTTACAAATAAAAACATTTGCCAGATTCACAAATCCATTCTGTGGAATGAAGACTGGCTGTAGGCTGAACCATCTTCTTTCTGGCTTCTGCACTGCCATTGCTTTAAAAGTAAAAAATAGAAATTGCTGCTTCTTCCAGCCCCACCACAGTCTGTGGAGTTGTTAAATATGGGAGCAAGAACAAGGCTTATGATTTTTACCTTTTCAAAAGAACTCCAGTGTTTTTGCTGGCATGTTGGACATTGTGCACTGTGACAGACTGATGCTCTTACAAGCCCCTTCTCTTGCATTTTTTAAAATCAACTCTAGGGTTGAAACCTATAAGAAGTAACATGCTAATTGTGGCATTGGATGTACATGGCACTTAAACAGTAAATCCAGTAGTACAGATTTATTGATTCAGGGGAAAGTTGTTGGTCCAGATGCTGGATTTTGGTCCTGGCAGCTCTTGGTCTGCTGCTTGTTTTGCTGTAAGGAAAGGGGAGAACAAGGAAGATGTGTCTCCTTTTCTGGTGCCGCTGATGGAGTCCACCATTCATGAAAGAACAGACATCTCCTCTTTATCGAGTCAAGCTTGAGACAGCAAGCATTTAAACTTTATTTTTATAAGCTAGTCTGAATAGAGCGCAGCCCAGGAGGGGTGGAGTTAATGTTATTGGAGTCCTTACTCAGCTGGCAATAAATGGCTGAGGTTCAGCAGTGCATGAAAATGGCTCATACAACTGTGCTTTCCTTGGATTATGTTGGCATCTCTGAGGCAACACAGCCCTGGGCATGCAGAGAAACCACTGAACTGCTTTACTTGTGGTAGGTGTGTTCACTTATTTTGTACAGGTGATGTGGAATCCCTTTTAAAAGCATTTCCCTAAAATCAGAATCATATGCAATTCTTGGAGACCCTAAAGTAGACCAGGCCACGTAGGCTGTGTACAGTTGCAGGGGAATTACACTTTTCATTTCCACTGTCTGGCTACTGTCTTCCTGCACACAGGCCTGACTTACCAGTCAGTATTCATTCTTTATAGAAGAACAGATCAGGTCAGACTAGTCTGATTGTGGATAAGAAGTATCCTAAAGCTTTGACTTAAAGCAATTGTCATCTTTCTTCTTGGCTTTTTTGTTTGTTTTAAAACTTCAGTGCTGTTGTGGCAGAAGAGCTGCACTGGTGTATGAAATGAATGTTCTTTCCTGGATAGGTATGCGAGTAGAGTATATCCATGTTTTGGTTTTTTTCCCCTCTAAACTCTTCTGGAGAAATCTGAATTTAAAAATAAAATATCATGTTGAGGGAGTTTGCTTGGCTATAGCATGAAATTTTTCCCTCACTGACTTTCACCACTGTTCAAGTTCGGCAGAATCCGTGTCTTGAAACCAAGATAATGACACTTGGAGACAACTGGGGGAGCAAAGACATTGTGGATGTTTGTCATCTGCATCTGTGTGCAGAAAGCAAGGCTGCCTGTCCTGGAGACAGAGAGACAAGAGACCTGCTCTCTCAAAAAGCATACAGTTAACACAAATATTTTTGCCAGCATGTCTAGAAGTCAGTACAGTCATTACTGCCACTCCTTAGGAGCTGCTCTGCTTAAGGGTGGTCCCTACATAAATATTTATTTTGTTAGATCCAGAATAGCACATGAGATCAACAACTTGCACGGATTCAGCTTTCCCTTTGCATCTTGGGCTCCAGCTTCGTTGGTGCACCTCTTTTTTCCATAAGCAAAGGCCTGTAAGAAAGTAGCTTGAGGCATCTCTCCGCATAAGCTCAGCCTTCGCTAAGAAACCTTGCAGCTTCCTGTAGTTGTTGAGGGAGTTGTGGGTAAGACTTGGGAGTGTAGAGAATGAGCCCACAAAATTAATTCCCTCGAAGGCTCTGGCCGTAGCTCTTTCCCCTGTCCCTGGGAATTGGGAAGTTGGAGTCCATGAGCGACTGTTGCCGTGCGTCCCAGGTGGAGCCCTGGTTGCACGCAACGCGTGTGCTGCAGTGTTTATTGCAGCACATCTGTTGTTGGCTTGGCTGCGTGGGTTGTTTTGATGTTTCCATGTGTGGAGGAGATGAAAAGCCCAGTTAGGCTCGCTGGGCGGAGGGGAGGCGCAGTTTGTGTCCTTGCAACATGGAGGAAATCCTTGAAGGCAGAAACCTCTAAGATGAGACCTTCCCACAATTGTTCATAGCAAACAGGTTTGAGGCGAGTCCCAGGTTGGCTCTTGAGGTGCAGAGCTCCCGGCAGGAGTCAGGCTCGGGTGGAATGTCCATGTTGGGCTGGAAGCTGAGCTTTGCTGCCTCGCCTGCAACAGTGCTTTAAACTGTTGCTGTGCATAGGAAACAAATGGTGTTACAATTCAGGCATGGGATTATGATCCTTTCAAACAGGGGTTGTTTCATGGAGAAAACAGGATTTTCTCTCCCGAGCTCTACAGACCTGCAGCCACCTCAGCTGCTGTGGTATCCTTCCAATTAAAATCTCTTTCCATCTGTCTTCTTCACCTCCTGTTAATCTTGTGTACAAACTTGTCAGCCTGAAAGGATTTCCAAGACATTTTAGCCCTGTGGTATGAAATAAATGCCACTCCTTAACTTCAAGGCTTCGGCATCTAAAAATTGCTTTCAGTGTGCATGTTGGAGCTGCAGTACGTAACCCTGTTGGGTTAACAAAACAGTTCTGGTCGGTTTGCTTCCAGGAGATTTTCTGTTATTAAACTCTTCTAGGAAAAAGAAGCTCTCTTTTTTTCACTCCCCCTTCAAGTTTGCAGAGAGGTTTCCAATGCCTTCAGGTCTTGCTTCTTCCTGAACCAAGAAAATATTCTCTGGAATTTCAAGAAATCTTTGAAAAAAACACAGATGTTAAACATCCTCTAAAACTTTTTGTTTGCTCTCTGGAGCAGGAGTATCTTTATTGTACAAACATGCCTACTTCCTATTTAATACTGTATTTTTAAACTGTGAGGCTTATTTCTTGCCTAGCAAAATACATTCTCTGATGCACCTTCAGTAGTTCAGCTTGGGAAGTTGCCAAGTTGACTTATGAGTAATATTTTCTTCCAATGACGCTTCACCACCCCCAGCTATCAACAAGGAACATTCCTTATTCTGCCTCGCTTCACCCACGTCTCGTGTAAGCATTCTTTTAAAAGGATGTATCCCGTACCAGTATCCAGTGTGGATGAGTCAGGCAGGAGGACTCAAAAGTGGTTAAGGAAACCATGGATATGCAAACAGATATATGGAAAAACATACAACTATGCCCCAAAGTGGCAGAAAACTAATTCATTAGATTGTTGTTTCTTCCTTCCTCTCCCTCCAATTTTAAAATAAAGAAATAATAATAAAAAAGAAATAAACAAAACCCCCCAAACAACAACAAAAATTCTTAAATATTGCATTGCTCATAAGCCCTTCCTGTAAAAACAAACTTGTTACGATACTGGTAGGTGTAATAATGCTGTCCCAAAGTCAGTGCTTACACTCATAGACGCTAAGCAGAATTTTTTGTTAACATGTTGCAAGTGCAGATTTTAAGGTTACATTTAGTTCTCTGAGAACACTCTTCCATAAAACTGAAACAACTTTAGTGTAGCAAATTTTCTGGCTTCTATTCATGCATTACATTTAATAGTTTAGTGAGAATTGCCTCCTCCCACATGCTGGCTTGTTGGTGTCTTTAAAAAGCAAAAGTTGTTTGCCTGGTTTGACTGTTGAAGAATAAATTGGATATTTTTAATGCTAATATATATTAATATTATTCTCTGGCCAAAGTAACAGTGCTCGTGGTTATTTTTAAAGTTTTTTTATTCTAAAGGCTGACAAAATTTGTTTACTGAATGGTAAGATAAATATTTTAGAAATGCATTCATTCACATAAGTCACCTTTCTAAGTTTGTGGTGTCTCCTCTTGTGAAAAAATGCATATATTTTGTTAATCAGCCTGTTTTTCATCTTTTATTTGGAAACAGCACAGTTTATGTGGCAACAGTGATAGGTGACATTCATAATTTTTGAGGATGAAAAAGTAATAAATCTTGGTAGTTTTCCACTCTGTAAGTAAAAATTCAATACTTACCAGGGCTGCATATTGCAGAAATGTGTGTGGAGCAGGGGTTCACTCTCAGTGAAGTAGGGCAAACAAGTCACCAGGAACTGTGAACTCACTTTGCAGATGACATTGGTGTCTGCCTGTAAGGAGAGGTGTCCCTGACCCAGCTGGGGTGGAACCACGGGTGGTGACTCCAGGATAGGAAAATTTCAAACCAAACCAGCTTCCTGCCCTTCTCTCATGTTCACGAGTGTCTCCTGCAGTGTGTCCCTCCTCTGCCTCTGGACAACGGGATCAAAGAGTAGGAGTGGGCATAATCTTCTCCCTGGCCTGGTGTCTAACAGAGATTTGCTGATGGCCTTTCCAGTAAAGCCAGGGGTGGAAGGATCCCACAGTCAGTGTTTCCAGTAACGGGATTCTGTTTTCTCCCCAGTTGTGTGTAATGTGATAGTCAGACAGACATCATCAAAACCAAGCTCTTAGACAGGACAACCAAAGGGACTTCTTGGCTTGTGTGTGTTTTGTGCTATGATGTAATTCAAGGTTGTGAATTATTGTCAGGTAGCCACAGTCTTTTGGCCAAACTGGAATTAGTAGTGTAGATTTGAGCTGGAGGGAAGGAGACTGCCTGGTTTTTAGATTTTCTTCATCCATGTAGGCTTTTTCCATGCCTTGAGGTCCACAAGTGTGTGTCTCTAGCAGGCTGCTAAACCAGCGCCTTTGGGTTTAGGTGGCACTAAGAGAAAGATTTGTCTTTGTGCTCCCACGCCTTTTCCGTATTTTTAGGTTATTAGTGTTTAAAGGAAAATACATGTGTAGGTCATTTCACTTTCTAGAGGCTATAGAATTCTTGTAGGTATCCCAAGGTGTCCATTTGGAGGGATGAAACATAGGGTTGTTTCCATAATAGCAAAAATGAATCATCTAGATCTGGGTGGGGAGTAAATCTGGTCACTAATGTTGCAGAGAACAATGTGTAACAAGCGTTTGGAGATGCAGAAAATCCTGTGGTCAGATGACTTTACTGAATAAGTTCCTCTTAGAATCCAGGGGTAGGTGTGATGGTAGACATCATGCATTTCTTGAGTAGGCACATGTGGCTTATATTAGCTTTCTTTTTTAGCTAAATTATAATGTACGCTCACTATTTATATATAAAGAAGCATCCTTCTTTGAATTTCCTGTTGTGATGTGAAAAACATTCAAAGAACTTGTAGATTCAGGCATGCACAGAAGTGCACACACCTTTCCCATGAATAGGATTTTTTGTCTTTTAAGTGCTGACTTCAGATTTGTCTTTAGAATGTCACTTTTAAGAAAAAAAAAAAAAAGGAAACTTGCAAAAGAGCCTTTTGTAAACTCAGATCGGTTCTTTGGCTGGAGCTGTTTCACCGTTTACTCACTGTATTAGTGTACTAAGCTTTTTTAATGCCCTAATTTGAGTTGTGGCTTGAGGAAAAATCGCTCTGCTGTGTAGTTATTTTACATCCCAGGATTGCTGCAGTGTAATGAGTGTCTGTTGATTCCAGGAGCTGTGTCAGTGCCGCCCTGGGGAAGGGAACTGTTCCTGCTGTAAGGAGTGCATGCTCTGCCTGGGCACACTTTGGGATGAGTGCTGTGACTGTGTTGGTAAGTTTGCATTTTTGGGGGGACTTTCTGCTTTTTTTATATTGCTTTCTCCTACCACATACTGAGCTCATAGTCTTAAAATAGAAGTAAAACATTGGGACAGAATCTGTGCTTTAAGCATCTTACTGTTCATTGTTTGGATATGGAATAAATTACTGTGGAGACCCAAACATTTAAAGGCTGTGTCTGCTGTATGGAGCTAGGGGTGGCAGTAGTCCAGGTGTTGCTTGTTAAATAGCTGATAATTAATTTTGTCTCTCAAACACAAAACTCCCATTTGAATTATCTCGAGGAAACTCCACAGTGCCTGCTTTGTGGATGCTGAGTGAAGGTTTCTATCTGTAAAGTATTGACAGGTACAGCACTGGGACACCTTTAGGGTTGAGTTGGGACTGCTAGTAAATATGCATGGCCCAGTGTTTTCACTGTTCTTTTATTTGCAAAAAGAGCTCTTTGTGCAGGGCGACAAGCAGGCGAGGTCTTACTGTATGTAGGACTAGATGATAGTCTCACAAAGGACACATTGCTGCTGACAGGTGGCATTCAAAGTGCCCAGATCTTTGAAAGTGATCTGCTTTCAAAGATCCTCCTCCTCTGCTTAAGAAGGTTGCATTCTAGTTCTATTTCTTGTTTTATATGTAACAAAAGTTTCATCTTCCTGTGGTTGTTGTAAGTCTCCTGTGCTGCCATCCAAAATCCTGGCTTCCATGAAAAGGATGCGTCTTGAGTGTTGTACTTGCTCTCAGCTTTTCTACGTCAATTTTGTCTGAATTCATGAAGGTGATTAGTGCCAAAACGCCCATTTTTAGTGCAGGTTTATTTCCCTAGTTTAGAACCATTATCTGCTGGAGAAAGCAAGGCATATTGTACTATCTATAGGGAGAGGAAGAACCTACCTCTTGGGATTGTGAAGTCCACACACGAGCTTCTTTTTATAAATCTGCAGTTGACCCACTGTTCTTTCTCTCTCTTTCTGCAGCTCTTTCTCATTGTGTTTTCCAGGACAGGAGTTAACAAGGTTTCAGGTTCAGTTTCCTAGTCCTGAGTAAACAAAAACTTCTCCTGATGGTTCTTTGGGTGCCTCAGACCTTTTTGGATTCTATGGCATGGTCCTATTCTTCTCTTCAGTGTAGGATCATCCTTGCCGTAGCCTTATTCAAATGGGGAAACAGGAATGCATGCCATACCTGACCCCCTAGACACAGTTCTTTGCTGAAACCTGAGCTGATATTTAAGTTTTTTATAAACTGATCATGTCTAATGTAAAAGCAGATACATTGTTGTGTCCTTCAGATCATGTCTGCCCTGAGGTCAGGAATTACCTCCTATCCTCCACCACTAACTGCACTGATGCTCAGTTGATGCCCCCATATTTTGTGTATGTTCTCTCCCTTCTCTGACAGGAAAAAACAGGCTGGAGGAGGGACAACAGCAACAAGTCCCTAATTCCCTTTGAGTTAAGCTCTTCTAGTCCCTTGTGTAAAGGCTTGTCTGCTTCCATCATTCTGATAGCCCATTTCTGCATCTTCTCATCCATTCCAAAGCAGTAATGTAGACATATTTGATCCTTACAGGTTGCTCACAAGTTAAACTTTTTTATTTTCATTTTAACCAAAGCTGCTATTTTATAATATTTACTATATACAAATGTTATTCAATTGATTTTAAAAACAATAAGAGTGAAGGATCTTTGTGGATGAGCATTTATGCATTAAACAATGAGCAATGGTTTTTTGGTACCATCCTAAGGTAATATTTTCATACTGCATTGATATGCATGCAAACTTCATGTGTACACAGAATGTACACATTCTGCAGGATTTTGATAAACAATCTTGATGTATTTTTTTTCCCTTCTTATCAGTGAAATTTATTTTCTGAATCCAGCCTGGCAGAGGTCTGGTCCGACAGGTCTAGAAAGTTTCACTGGTTTCTGTTTCACAACATTAACACAATGATGTCAACTAAAGCACACATTCCTCGGTGTAGCTGCACAAAACTCTTGCCTGGTTTGATAGCTTCCTACCTGCTTTTCATGTGGGCATCCTTTATTACAATTGTATGGTTAATACAGTCCTTCTTAAAGTATGGTTAATATTAATGTTTATTAAAAGGCGGTAAGGCAGGGATAGAAATTTCTTGTTAAAACAGTAAGTTCCGGTCCAGGAAGAACAAACCTAATTGAGAGGAGTAGGAAAACATTCATTTACGGTAGGATGTTTGTGTAAGTGGAATTATTTTTTAGTGTGCCTTGATGTTGTTTAGAAAATAAGCCTTTTTTTTTTCCTACTCTGTACTTGGCTCACCTTTTTATAGAAGGAGACTGTCATGGAGTGTTCCTATTGCCAACTGCTGGTAATGCTAACCACTTGCTTAAGATTTGCTAGATCTCATGCTAATCGTCATGGACAAACTTCCCTCTGCTTTGTTCATTACGGAAATCCATCTACTTAGGTTGAGAAGATTATGGATTTGTAAAAGGCTCTAGTTAAACACAATTATTTGTGAAGCTGGAGTTCTAGTGGATCTGTGGGGCAAGAGATACTTCTCTAGTTGTGTGAGGCAGGTAGACTTTGAACATTCATGTCTCCTATCACTTTTATACTTCAGGAACTGGTGTGCTTTGCAGCTGTAGCTGTCCAAACCTGTGTCTGTGAAACTACCCAAAATGATATCCAGATGTATATGAGGAAAATGGATTTGCCTGTCTCCTGACAGGTGACTTCTAATAGTGTTTTATGGTTCCTGAGTTTAAAATACCTGTGCAGATACAAATTTTCTTTTTAATCTTGGTTGTTTCCACAGATTAGGTTTAAATAGTGATTCCCTTCAGTTTCATTGCTAGTAATAAATGTTAGTGCTTAAATGGATAATGAACACTTGCCACAGGGATTGCATATCACAAAAATATTTTGTTGCAATTGCAAAGTGGAAAAAGATTACAAGGTTTCAAAAAAGATACTGCAGAAGACCTTGAAAAATAAAGAAGAGGCAACCTAGAAATGAGTATTTTGCCTGTTGTGACCCCTCCAGTTAAAAAGCAAAATGAGTTTCATCTTGGCTGTCTCTACACAAGTAAAGTAATTCAGACTCATGCTCTGTCCTGATAGTAATCTTTGCATCTCTGGCAGACGACTGAAAAGATCTAGTGCTCTGCTGTAGCAGAGGAGATGGAATACTTGAATTGTGATCAAAAGTTTCATGTACCTCAGACTTGTCAAGATACTCCCTTTGTTCAGTCCTACCTTGCATTCCAGGTTTATGCTACTATTGATTACACTGTGCTTTGTCTCTTCTCCCAGGGAAAACAAACCTTCCACTGAACCCTCCATTTTCTAAGCTGTAATGCTAACACTAAAAGGGAAGCAAAGTGCTGTATAGATGAGGTTTTTCTTTTCACAAGTCACAGGTGCGTTTTTTAGAAATCTGAGCCATCCGAAACCTGCAGTTATGGAAAGCTTGTCCTGCTGTGTTTGATAGCACTTCTGCTATTGGGCTGAGAGTGGGATAGATATGAATGAGTACTGTTCTCTTCAGCAAAAAAAGAGGCAATTTTAATTCTCTAAATATTCCTGCCTGTTTCAAGAAAAAGAGCTTAGGGAGTTCTGTGTAATTTACTGTTTCATTCCTCTGCAGGTATGTGCAATCCTCGCAATTACAGTGACACACCTCCAACATCCAAGAGCACTGTCGAGGAGTTGCATGAACCAATTCCTTCCCTTTTCCGGGCACTGACAGAAGGGGATACTCAGCTGAACTGGAATATCGTTTCCTTCCCTGTGGCAGAAGAACTGTCACACCATGAGAACCTCGTCTCCTTTTTAGAAACAGTGAACCAGCCACAGCATCAGAACGTCTCTGTTCCAAACAACAATGTCCACACACCTTACTCTAGTGACAAAGGTAATGAGCGTAGTGTTTAAATCCCTAGCATCTCCTCTTGTCTCTTCCAGGAGCCTTCTCGGTGCATATCCTATGCTTCTCTGTGCTCGCTTCTTCTTTTCCCATAAGAAAGTGTGAAAGGTTCAGCCTAATTTTGAGCATGACGTAACCAGGAGTGAGGCAAAGGTGTTGAGGAACGTGGAAGATGGTGTTAAAATGACTGATGATCTTAGGAGACACTGAACCACGTGAGTTTATCTCTATAATTACTCCTGTGGCATGAGGCAGTTTGTTCGTGTTGTTTCATGTGCACTGGCAGGGTATGTTCTCTGACCTAGAAACAGTTACCTGTAGCTTAGGAGACAGGACAGACCAGAAACTGAATCTGAATCATGTATCAGTGCAGAGGTAGGCAACTGAAACATGGCTCAGGAGGTCTGAGAAAGCCATGTGCCATAAGCACTTATATCTGGAACAGTTGTTTATTTCTTTCATCTGAGCTGGCATAACTTGAAACCTTTAGAGGGATGTTTTGTATGAAATCCAAGAGTAATAGTAAACCTAAGCAAGATCAGAAAGATTGATGAAGGAAGGATATGTGACAGACTGTGTTCAAAATAAGCAACTTGGTGGTAGGGGTTCAACTTACAGATTCATTACTCTTATTTTATATGAAGTTTTTCACATTCTTACTTTCAGTTTAGAGAACAGTCTTCAGAGTATTGTTTGCTGTGGTTGGGTTGGGGGCAGATGAGAAGTTCGAGGTAGTGTTGACAGCTGTGTAAGAAAAATACTCCCTATTTTTTGGTTTCCATACTAAACCTGAAACACTTTTCCCTGCAAATCATTACGTCAGACTTTAAAGAATCTTATAAACAGTTCATAGTGAAATTGCTGTTTAATAGGGGAAAAAGAGCATTTGACTAGTTTTATTAATGCAATTAATGCTCTGCTTCCTTTCCAACACACACTAAATATTTGTGACCCCATATGTTGCTGTTGTGATGGCCCTTTTATCTTATCAATAAAAGATACCCTAATTGATGGATACTCTGCTTTTCCATACCAGTGTGAACCATTGACCTAGTTGTGTTTCTGAGTAGGACTGCTGTTGATTAAATGGAACCATAATGGCAACTTTTCTAATTTCCTTTGGCTAAGGCACATTTGAAAAATAAATTAATTCCAGAACTAGGAAACCAGATGGTCAGAAAGCATCTCATTCATGTGTCTTTGATGTTATTAAAATGCTTGCTTGCTGTTATGAGAATAATGTACAAAGACTTGTGAAACAGAAAGCCACAAAAAGCCCTGTGTGCAAAGACTACAGTACTTACAGTTATAAATTAAACTCAGGGAAAAAAAATTATGTTTAGTACAGCCTTGAATATATCCCACTGTAGTTAGGTACTGCAACCCAGATGGCTGTTTCCTGACAGTCCTTCACTACCGTACCAACAGGATGGGCTAATGATAGTTTTGGATTAAACTTGGAATTTGAATTGCATCTCAAGGGTGTGGAGCAGTTTTGAGTTCAACAACACAGACAAATACATAACACTGCATTTTTTTCTTAGTCAAAAGTCTCCTTCATTTCTTTTACTAGGAACATATTAGAGATTAGGTTGAGAGAGCTCTTACTGGAATGATGACAGTCCAAAAACAACAGTTATATTTGGAAATAGTTACTAAATGCCACTGGCTTGCAGGCCTCAGCAGACACTTAGAAGTAAATGTCAGAGCTGTTCTTGTAATCATTGGCTATGCCTTCTCCATCTTAGTGACCAGTGAAGTACTGGAAAAGATAGAAAACTACTTTCCACATCCTATTCCTATACCTTTAAGTATCTAAATATGTAGGCCTGCTGAAGAGTCTCTTTTTTTGGTCACAATGTAGATAATTTTGTAGTGCTCTGCTTTCTTGAAAGTCATATTAAATTTTGTTTATAAAAACATTAATAATTGGAGCATTGAGAACAGAAGAGGTGGAAAGAAAAATTAGCATTGGGCCTTGGTCAGTTGATGTTTATTATGGAGGAACCAGGATAGCTGGGGAATAGTGTTGAATGTTATGTGAGCCATGGCGTGGCATTGCTTCTAATACTGTTTTATTGTGTTCATTGGGGAGCCCATAATCAAAAGGCAGAGGCATAATAGGGGCTGAAGAGCCTTGTGAGCATGGGCACAGCAAGGGAGCCAAGGAAGTTCCTGGAGCCTGATGGCTTCTGCCCATGCAAAGTTCAGTCACACAATCAGGTTGCTGCTTTAACAAGCTGGCAAGTGTTAGAAGACCCACTGAAAGAGAGGGAGGGTCTGTGAATGTGAATGTGTATGTATGTGCTCAGTGGCAGTAAACACAAGCATAGCCTGCAGTGGGAGAAACAGACCATGTCTTTACCCCATCTTTCTCCCCAAAAATGCTGCTAGGCTTGAGGGCAGGTCTTGCAGATGGAGATGCCCTTAAGGTGACTTGCTAAGCAGTTGTTATTCAGGGCTGTGACAATCAGGGATTTGAAAGAATATTCCTGTGAGCAGGAACACAGATGCCTTATATTTTCTTTACAGTGCTGTGTCTCCTCCATTTTGTGGTTCTTCTGTGGCTCCTTGCATGCTTCCCTCCAACATGGTGTGCTGGCAGCAGCTGATGGCATGGCCTGTAAAGGAAGAGGGGCTAATGCAAGATAGATTTTGTAGGGGGACAGTGGTTTCTGTGCTGTCTTCTGAAACACATTTCAAAATTTGGAAAGGCTCTGCTTACCCCTTGTCATGCAGTGTAACACAGCTCTGATTTTAGCTTTACTGCGCATTCTCGCAGGGATCGACATTAAGCTGGCCCAGGGTGCCAGACTTGCTTGATGCAGCTCTGGGTAAGTGCCAGGAAAAGCAGCACCAGCCACGGGAACCACGAGCTTTGTGCCTGGAAGTGGCGTGGAGCCACCAGCCCTGGGAGGGCGGCTGTGGATTCAGGAGGAGGTGGGGTGTGGTGGGATATGAAGCATTCCTTTCTTGCCCCAGCCTACTCTGAACCCAACCACCAGACCTTGAACTTCCCCGTTATTTTCCTAATGAGTGTCTTCCCTTTCCTCATGTGAATTGACTTGTAATGTTTTAGCTGCCAAAGTGATGCATGCACTGCTGGAGCTGCTGTAGTTCTTTGTATCAGTTGTTTCTGGCACTTGAGCCTCTGCTTCAGAGAGGATTGCGATGGTTATTAATCTAGAGCTACATTTGTACTTTATTCTCTTTGCGTTACTTTTAGCTGATACCCTCAGAGCTCTGATCTGTGAGTTCAGAGGTTTAAATAAGCTTAGTTGTTCCAGATGATGACAGGATGTTGGCGAGAGGGAGAGGGGAGCTAGATAGTTTTTGGCAATTGATAAAACAAAATCTGTGTCGTAGTTTAGGGTTTCTGACTCACACTGCTTGGTGACACAGGGGATGGCGTCTGCTCTGCAATTCTGCTCCCCTCCAGCGCAACAGGGAGAGGAGAGCTAGAAATCTAGGGAAGAGACCTCTACCTCTGTAGGTAGTCTAGGAAGATTTTTTTAAATGTTTCTTTTTATAAATTCTGATTGACATAAAATTGACTCATCCAAAAGTAGTAGATTATCTTGATTGTTCATATTCAGTTGCAGGTTAATCTCATTCTCACTTTCCCCTCTTCCTGCTACTGCACTAGACTGGTTTTTCTTCAAGTGGAAGGTATGTTCCTGCCAACAGAAAGGGGGTTGGAATTTGATGATCTGTAAGCAACCTTCCAACTCAGGCTGTTCTATGATAAAATGGTATGACTGCTGGATGGGCAGTTACCCAGCTACCAATAAACTGGCCAGCAGACAGCTGAAGTTACATAGCACATTTAATTTCAAAGGTCCCATACAGCAAATTATCATTAAGTGGGAAGGTTCTCTGAGTTCCTAAATTTTTCTATATTACACCAATACAGATAGCTTTATAGCAAAGCCTGGTAGTTTCTTCTGTTCATTTTTAAGTTAGACTTGGTTGTTGCGTCTTCTACACAACCTTCACTGAGTACGAAGTGTGAGGGGAAAAAGGTGAGAAACTAATGTTCTGGGGAAAAAAAAGTTTGCTGCTGCATCCTTCTCCTTCCCTGCACCTGCAGTCTGTGGTCCTTAGTGTGTGAAAATTGGCAAAATGCAAATGAGAAACTGTTACTGCACTAAGTAATATTGTTTTTATCTGCAGTGAGGGAGCCAAGTGACGACTCTCTAATTAGGTTTGTGAAACAGTTAAAGTACTCTCTCAGATCCCAGCTGAGCCTGTAGGTATGTATTTTTTTCCCCTGTGTAACTCTCTTTTTGCAGTCTGTAGAGCAGGATCTAGTGCTAGGGAGGAACTCTCCTGCTTTCAGTAATTCATCCTCTGCATGAGCACAGAGGCACTGCTGAGGAGGGGGCCAGGAGTGCCCTGAGACAAACAAAGTGCACCCTGGCCAATCTGACTTGTTCAGACCTCGCAAGTCTCTCAGTGAGCAAGATTTTGGGAACAATTTGGTAACATATACATGTAGCATGTCCTCCAGCTGCTTACAAGAGCTACTTGGGTCCAGATGGATCTACTGCTGGCTCTGGCCTGCCACATGCAGTCTGCTTTCTCCCCTTAGCAGCATTTTTGTACTGGTCCTTGAGAACCTATCCTCTTGACTTGTGCGCAGGTAGAAATAAACTTTCTTCTCCACTCTACGGCCAGTCAGGATTAATGTCCTTGGTTGTCACTGCCACCATAATAAGGCTGAATTTTGGCTTTAGTGCAGGGAGAGCGGTTCAGGAGACCAGTCTGTGTAGTCTCACAGGAGCTGACTGATGCCACCTAGTTATGCCAGAGTCATAGGCCAGGTGCTGCTGTTACTCTGGCCTCCTTCACCCTGAGAGATGTCTCTCAGTTCAGTGTCTTTGATCTTTACATTCTAGAAATCACAGGCTCTCCTTCTCCAGGAAGTTTATTTCAAGTTTCTGCACGCATTAGCTGGTGAATTGGGGGCTTCACCAGGACTTCTGAAGCAGTACTAACACTGCTGAGGCTGTCAGAGATGAAGTTAACATGAAGGTGAGCACAGATGTCTCCTGACGAAGAAGGGACTGGACATTCTCTGGTGTGAAGATAGCCTGTAAGTGCTGGGAGCAGCTAGCACATCTCAGAGTGTGCACAGCTTTCCTGACAAGCTTCCCTTACTTACCTTAGGCTTTCCTTTGCGTGTTGCAAGTTGTAGTGCCTTGATCTACAGATAGAAGTAAGCACTTCGGGTTGCTTCCTTTAAAGAGCTGTTTCACTCTGATCTGGGGATAGCCAGGAATCATTTTACCTTCTCAGGCTTATCCAGAGACTAGGTCAGTCAGGTGGAGATGGCATCCCAAAAGGTGATTTTGCAGGAAGAAATCTTTATAGATTAGCTAAGATTGCCTGTTTAGAGGTAGAGGCTCTGTGCCTCCAGCTGACACCTTCTAAGACTATGTATGGAATTCAAGGTCAAACTTAATGTAGTAACACTTCAGTAGAAAACTACTAAAAAGGTATCAAAGGACTGAATAGAGGTTGAGCAAAAGGATATAAAGAGTATGAGTAATGTGCAACACAGGCTTCTGTAAGGTTCTTGTGCTTGAACCCCAGCCCTCACTTGGATGGCTGATGGGACATGAGGAATACTGCCTGCTTCTACTTTCTCCTCCCTACCCTTCCATTGAAAACTTCCTGTATCAAGTGAAGGGAACAGATACCTGGGACTATCCAGACCTTCTGGGAATGGATGGTGTGTGCTCCTTCTTGGGACCACAGCAATCTGAGCTTTTTGTCACTGGTGATGAAGTGTTGCCAAGTCTTTG
Source organism: Vireo altiloquus (assembly GCA_013396875.1). Lineage (NCBI taxonomy): Eukaryota > Metazoa > Chordata > Aves > Passeriformes > Vireonidae > Vireo > Vireo altiloquus. The sequence goes on from VZRF01009670.1 coordinate 1,390,837, forward strand.
TGCATTCCCATTAAACTTGGAGCTGCTGTCTGGCCTCTGGATCCTTCTTGCCTTTGAGGCTGTGGTGGTTGCATCTCGTTACTACTTTTCAGCTTCAGCTGAACACTTGAGGTGTATACCTATCACTCTTTGCACATGGTACCATAGCAAACACTTCTGTTCAGCTCTTTCCTCCTCTTCTCTGTGGATCAAACGTCCTTACTAAAGCTGTAGATATGTTGGTTGTTTTCAGGTAGAGGTTCTGTTCTCTGAGAACTCTATTTCTCTGGAATAGAGGAATTATTGCTGTGCCTCAAGATTTAGATATATTATAAGGGTTTAATGAAATAGAAGTGCCAAGAATGGGGCAGGACTTACACAGCCACAGTGCACTTCATTGACATTCCCAGCAGCACTTTAGGTACTGCAGGATTCCTTGGGCAACTGCAGCTTTACTTGCAGCACAGCTTTTCTGGGAGCAGAAACTGCTTCAGCTCTGGATCTGCCTTTCCTCCCCAAGATCCCTATTGCCTGTTGCACTGTACATGGTGTCTGCAAGACGTGTACATCAGTTTGGAGCCTGACCAAGGCAGTGAATACTCTGCTGCTTTCAGTGGGCTGGCAGCACATCCTCTAACCTTCTTGCACTTGTTTTGGTAGTAGCAAAATAATTTGACAGTGATCAATACCGGTCATTAAAAAAACCCAAACCAAACCCGCTGTCTTGATTTGCCATTTAAGTTTGGATTACTTTTTTCTAATCCACATTGGAATGTAGATCAGTGGGATTCTCCTAGGTGCACCATGAGTAGTAATAAGCTAGAAAGCCCTTTGCTATCTCTTGCTCACAAATTGGTTTGCTGTGTGTGAGTGAGACATTCATGTTTGCAGACAGCTGCCAGTTGTGCTTTCCCCAAAGTGTGCCAAGTTATGCTATGGATAAATGTTACATAGTCATGGTCCTTTGGAGGATGAACAAAGTTTTGTGGTATAATCACCTGGTCAGTACAGAAGAATTATGGTGGAATCTGTCAGCTTGGACAATTGGAAATGGACTGAGGGTGGGATAGTTTTATGTTATAGTTGTGGTGAATGTCTTAGCTCCATTTTCATGTTGCAACACCAAACTTCATGGCATTTCAAGTAATTGCATGGGTGTTAGAAGCATGAAGTCAACACTTAGGCAGAAGGGGTTTCTTAAGATTAGTAGTGAAGCTGGTGGTGTTGCTAAAAATAAGGAAGAAAAAATCAGTTTCATGTTGATGAAAACAGGATTCTTTAGGTCTGTGATTTAATTTGTCTGAAAATTATTGTGGAGTTGGGGCGGGGGGGAGAAAGAAACATTTACATCCAAATAACTGGGTTTTGATGTTTTTTTAAAATAATTTCCCTAAACCTGAAGTTTTTTGTGGTAGCATATTACCTTCAGAGGACATATTCCTGCTTATAATTCAGCATAGCTCATCCTTAGGCTTTAGAAGGTATCTCTCATAACTGGGGGACACAACTCAAAAACATTCTTGCCTGTGAATATAGAAGTAAAGTAATCCAGAAGGAGATCAGACAACAGGTTGAGTTGTAGATGCTGAAAATTTGAAGTTGATAGATATTACCTTGTCTCTCTGCCTTGCCTCTCTGCTTTTACTGTCACCTTTCTTTCCTTGTGCCTCATAGTCGTGTCGGTTTGCAATCATACTTCTAAAGCTGCGCATTTAACTAATTTTTAACTAACCTTTAAAAACACTTGAGGACCCTTTAAACCAAAATTTTTCCCCCTCTTGGTTTAGAACACATGTGTACTGTGGTGTATTTTGATGACTGCATGTCAATACATCAGTGCAAGATCTCTTGCGAGTCCATGGGAGCTTCCAAATACCGATGGTTTCACAACGCCTGCTGTGAGTGTATTGGGCCAGAATGCATCGACTACGGCAGTAAAACTGTCAAATGTATGAACTGCATGTTCTGAAGCAGGAAAATTGTAATATAGCAATACTGAGGCCAAAGTAATCTCTCTCGGTTAAAGAGACGGGAATTGCAAATACTGTGTTTTGGTGGAGTGCCTGCTGGTTGCAATTAAATGTACCTGGTTGAAAAAGAGGATGTATAAAATCGGAAAACTTTTTTTTCTTTTATTTTTTTTAATTCATGGATGTTGGGCTAACTAGTAGATGTTTAAACACTATGTTTTAAACTTATTTTTCTTTATTTCTGCTCAAATGGTACAGTCATGCTCATCATTGCTGTTCTGATTGTTTTCCTTTGATTTGAAAGTATTGGCTGTACTGGTTTTCAGAACATAGTACTCTATCTTGTAGTTTAGAGTAGGGAAACTTTTAGAATACAGTAATGAGATTTCCACTATCTAAATTCAACAAATAAATAAATGGCTGCTAGGTTGGAGGGAGGGAGGGTGGATGTTGTTTAAGTGCTGGGTTTTGGTTTCTGGTTTTGTTTTTTAATTTTATTGCCTTCCAGTTTTTGAGAATAGCTTTTTATTGTGAAAGTGGTATTTGGAGAAAAATAAAAATTCATGCTTTCTCTTCAAGTTCAAAGCATGGGCTGTCATGGATAAAATCCTAACTTCTTAGAAGGGCTGCCCAACAAAACACTATGTATGGGACACTTTTCTTCCAAGCTTCATTTGCCCTGCTCTCGTAAGTTTGTTGGGGCCTATGATGCATAATTTATGTGTTAAACAAAATAATTTTTTCAGTCTTCTCTTAGATCCCAAAATAAAGCTGTTAAATGCAGTTGCATTTCCCACCTTTTGCACTGTTCTCTAGGGTTGTCACGCCCTGAACGTTTAGTCCAGTGAAGAAAACATGAAAGGCTATGATAGATTTAATGACTAAAGGAATAAAGAATGAAATGACAGGAACAAGCAAGTGGTACAGGCCTACCAGCTGAGCAGCTGGCAGCAAGCATGTTCCCATTTAGTAATTTCCTGTGAATATTTATTCCAAAACATTTTTATTATTATTAAATTTCTTTTCTTTTCACCCATAAATTTTTGTCAATGAAGAAGGGAATACGTGTCTGCAAAGTTAAAGTGTTCTGAGTTTAGAACATTGTCCATTTTTCTAAGAGTTTTTATATGTTGACAGTTACATAGCAGTTACTATGACCCATTTAAGGGCTCCACTGATAATGGTACTAAGTACAAGAATAAAGTGTTTGAGTAGTTAATTGTCAGCTTTTGGTATTTATAATAATGTGGGTTTAAACTCCTTTAACTTTTTTATGCATATATGCATATGCAAACACAAAAAGGAATTTGTCTATTCATTTTTCTCTCATTAACCTCAGTCTAGAGGGATTAAACTGTTTTCTAGTTACACCTATCTGTACCATGTACAAATGAAAGCAGTCATTTTACATTTATTTTGTTGAAATATTTGCCTGAATGTTTTTCCTCATGATACAGTTCTTTTCAATAAGATGGAATAATAATAATAATGATAATAATAAAAGAAAAATCTGCTCTTGTTAAATAGTGTTACTTTCTTCAGTGTCTTTTTCAGCTATAAAGATGTACTTGAAAGATTAATGTTATTGTTTTGAACTAGTGGATAATGGAATGTCTTCATACTTTAAACTTACAATTAAGTGATAAAAGATCATAGACAAGAATAGAAAAACTTAGTTTATAATGGAGGAGCTGTTCTTTCTATATTTTACAATTCATGTTATATTTTCTTCTGCTAGAATTTCTTTAAATGAATGGAGAGGAAGAATATGTTAGAGTAGCCAGAGGGTGATGGATCAACGTTCCTGAACGAGACAGGAGACACATAGCAATCAAGCAAGCAGGAGGTCATTAGCATGCTTCAGATTTTTGCAGTCTTAAATTATTGGAAATATGAGGGTAACTCAGACTCTTCTTGGGGGAGGAATAGGGCTGATGTTTCTGGTCAGGCACCTGCCACCCCATGGATCTATGATACTGAGGATGTGAATGGAGATAAGTCTCCATTCACATCCTCAGAATTTCACTGTGAGGTCAAATCAAGGGGGGGTGGGAAGGATGGGGGGAGCGGCCTAACAGGTGTCTAGGAAATGGTGTGGGGAATGGCATAAAAATGTAAACACAGTTGTCTGTAGTGGCCTGAGAGAAGGTAGTGCACACCTTCTGGGGCTTGCCTTACTTTTTGTAAATCCTGATGCTGTCTAGAGTTTGCTGAAAGTGTTGTGTGTACACAAATGTCATGCAGCAACACCCAGTGTATTTTATGACGATGAGTGTTTTAAGAGGTATTTTAATAAAAAGATATTACTGGTTCTTGTGTTTTCTTTCTCAAGAGTTTCTCAGGGAAACCAGAAAGCATATTACAAAAGTTACTGATCTAGATGGATACAATAATACAGAGAATTAACTCTCCAGCAGTTTTTTTCCATACCTAAAAGTGTAGCTTCAAAGTCTTTTTCTGTACATAAATGATTAATAACTCAGCATGTTCTTTCTGAAAAATATAACCATTTTAGAAAGTTGTTTATTTAGTCTTTCTAATTTTGTAGGAAAAATCATAGTTTATTTTGGGGTCTCTTCACCCTACATCTGGATAACTAGCAAACCATCACCTACGTAAGAACATGTTTTTAAAACTTCTTTCAGTTAGAAATGTTCTCCAGGTAAAGCACTGGCCACTTTTATCAGTGTCCTTTGGGACAGAATTGTAAATCACTGAATGTAAAGGGAAGCAGAGAGGGAATTCATATAGTAAGAAATTATACAAATCCCTAGTGTGTTGGGGGTCTGACTGAAAAGGGGTGGAGGGCCTTTTGTTATTCCTTCTTTAAAAGTAAAAAAAGGTTTTGTTTAGTTGCTATGGGGTTAGGGTTTGGTTTGTTGAGGGTTGTTTTTGTTTGTTTTTCCTTACAGGCACTCGAGTACAAAGGTCATAACGTGACACTGCTTTCCTGTCATTTCTCAAGGTTCCTGGCTTGCTTTTAGCATGATTAATGGATTTCACATCTAATTCCTAAAAAATAAATATAAGAACCCCTGCTTGTATCTCTAATAATATATCTATGGTCACTCCAGTGTCCCTCCCCAAATCATGGCTATTCTGATACCTGGCTCCCAAGCCCCTCATCCTGCTGGCTGGAGTGACTAGAAGTTTGCTGGCAATTGCACAGTGACACACAGACCCACACGACACGGATGCATGGCAGTCTCTCTGGGCCCATGACCTATGGTGCCCTCTCCCATGGCTGGCACTTGCACCTTCATGGGCAAAGCCTGAAGACCTGTTAAGCTGGGAGGAGTTTATTGAGAAGAGAGGATGGATCGTGCTGATGAGGTACCTGCAGAGCACACTCAAAGAACCTAACATCTTCCTGTTAGGTCATAATGTCTGTTGGGCTTGGCAAAAGAAACACCAGTACCAGGATTTGGCACATTTCCTTGGCACATCTTTCACCAAATCACCAGTGCACCACTAAAATTCGTGCTGTTCACATGGGAAAACATACTTAGATGCAAAACATTGCAAGGAACAGAGTAAGTCTGATTCAGACAAATGCATCTAGGATGTAAGGGTGGCCAAGGCTCAAGTTTTCCTATGCCCTTTTCATTGTTTAAGTATTTATAAATTTTCTTCCTACTGCAGAGAACTCGGAATTATTTGGCTTTGAGAAACCTGTTCTAGGGCAAAATGTTCTTGCCCATGGCAGAGGGGTTGGAAATAGATGATCTTTAAGGGCCCTTCCATCCCAAACCATTCTGTGATTCTATGACTTCTAACAGTGCTCATGGGAGTTGCTTAGGCAGAGTTCAGCACCATACACTTTTTTTGGCTGTTTTCCTGCTCTGTGGTAATTTCTATGAACAACATACTTTCCCCCAAAGCCATTAACTAATTTACTTCTAGGTTTTCCTGTTCTATCTTCAGGCTCTCATTGTTTCACATTTGTTTCACTATGTGGCAAACTAGTTTCTTTCCTAAGCTAAATCTTTTTACGTCTGCAGTGAATTCCTTTATTGCTGAGGAGAATTACACAGCATGTCTAAAGTTATCTCAGAATGGTACAGCCCATGTAGACTCCCATCTTTCCAGGACAAACTCAACCCCAGAACTAGCTTCCTTGAAATGGCAGGAGGAGGAAGGAATCATTAACACAGCTATGCCTTTTCCCTTTTCTTTCCCTGACCAAATGCTTCCTGAAGCTCCCCTCCATTATTATTTTATTATTTTTATGAATCTCAGGTACATCAGCGAGATTGATATTCCAAGCAAAGAACTTCCCAATTCAGAATCCTTGATTCAATTTTGTCTTTAAAGGAGTAAGAATTTACTTAGTGAATGTGGGGCAAGCTGAGTGTGTAAGAAAGTGCCTCAGTGTGTGTAAATCGGCCTCAGACCACAGTGAATTTTGCAAGTCAGAAATCATTCAAATGTGTTTCACACAGCAGTAAACTGGTATAGTTGGCACTGCACACAATCGCTTGTTTGTCCTCAAAATCTGGGAGAAGATTCATTCAGGGTTCATTAGCTGATGGGCCCATTGTGCATGAACTTTTGTGGGCAGCGGCCTCTGATAATACACATTCTTCAGAGCTGAGAGCCTCTGGCCACTGTCACTTCAAGTGGAGATCCTCTCGGGCAACCATCTCCAATTACTACAGGATGCTACAGAACTAACCCTTCTCTCTTCTTTTGCCAGGAATAAGATGGCCTTTATATATAATAAAATAAGAAACACATTAGCTGTGATGTTAAGTTAAATAGCCTGGTGAGCCCTTACTGTCAAACTGTTTCTTCTGGAGAGGAGGAGGGATATCGGAAGTTGTGAGGTTATGTAATATGTGGTGGAGACAATATCCCTGTGCTCCAACACTAATCAGAGTGTTTACAACCCTCCCTTTTGTATCTTCCGCTGAATAGCACAAATTCCTGTGGGGGACCTTTTACATTACCGCAGGAGGTGGCACAAAGAGCTCATTCGACAGGGACTAAGCAGCATTGAGTCTCAAGTGAATAAATGGAGCAGGTGGCACGCTGCCACAGTATTAATGTGTCCAATAGGCCGGGGATTATGCTTGAGGCTGTGGGAATGAATCGGCCTTGCTTCTGACTGAAACAAATTCCCCTGTTGATGAGGAATCCTGAAAGGGATTCAAATTACGCAGGTGTTCAATGTAACAGAACCTTGCATTGTAAGAGGCAAAAAAAAAATCACAAAATTCCTTACAACATCCCTGTAAACAGGATGCATCTTGAGATGGGGATGTGTTCCTTGGCACAGGTCACCTTGAGCAGCATCCAGAGCATTTCTCCATTTCCCTCACATTCCAGAAGTTGGTAGAGAGGCGTGGGTAACTCCTCTCAGGCAATCGGGTTTGTTATGCGGGATGAAGCCGAAGCCAATGGCTTTGAACTGAGGATGTGGAATCCTGTCATCACAGGGAAGGTGGCCCAGGTGTCCCCACCTGTGGGGCTGTGTCAGCTCCCACAATGAGACTGATGGCTTGTGGCATTTGCTGACCTCCCACTCTGACAAGTGTAATCTCATAACTCATTTGGCCATATCTGTCTTTAACCACTGTCAACAGAATCTCAGAATCACAGAACGGATCAGGTTGGAAGGGACCACAGTGGGTCCTCTGTTCCAACCTCTCTGCTCAAGCAGGATCATCCCAGAGCACATCCCAGACACATCCCAAGGATTGTGTCCAGATGGTGCTTGAGTATCTCCAGCAAGGGAGACCCCACAACCCCTCCGGGCAATCTGTTCCAGTGCACGGTCACCTGCACAGTAAATTTCCTCCTCATATCCAGGTGGAACTTCCTGTGAATCAGTTTCTGCCTGTTGCCTCTTACCCTATTGCTTGACACCACAAGAGCCTGGCTTCATCCTCCTAGCATCCTCCCTCCTTCAGATACTTATAGACATTGATGAGGTCCCCTCTCAGTCGTCCCTTGTCAAGGCTGAACAGGTCCAGCTCCCTCAGCCTTTCCTCGTAACAGAGATGCTCCAGCCCCTTAATAATCTTTGTTGCCCTCCACGGGAGCTGCTCCAGGAGCTCCCTATCTTGTACTGAGGATCCCAGAACTGGACACGGCGCTCCAGATGCGGCCTCACCAGGGCTGAACAGAAGGGGCGGATCACCTCCCTCAACCTGCTGGCAATGCTTTCCCTAATGCAGCCCAGGATATCATTGGCCTTCTCGGCCACAAGGGCCACTGCCAGCTCATGGCTCAGGGACGCTTACGTTCCTTGTGTTCCCAGAGGAGCGATGGGGCCGCTGCCTGCTGGCTCTCGGCGACTGCTGAGGGAGCTTCACATACGTATCTCACCGGGGTGCCCTCAGGCAGTCGGGCCCCGCTAACGCGGGCCTGGGGGCTTCAACAGAGATGGGGGGCAGAGAAGCTAGAACCCCCCGCGGCGCGCCGGCCGCTGGGAGCTGTAGTGCGGCGGCCGGCAGCGACCTCACGCCCCCACCCCGCAGCCTTCCCCGGAGGGAACTACAGCTCCCGTCGCGCTCCGCGCTGGTAGACCGGGCCCGCCCGCTCCACCTCCTCCGCCCTCGCGGCCGCGCGGAGCGAGGCAGCGGCGCGTGCGCGGTGGCGTGAGCTCGCGCCGCTCCCCGCCCGTCCCTGCGAGNAACTGGCGGCGCGAGCCGCCACCGCCACCGCCCCGCGGCGCGCGCGGCTGCCGGGTGGGGGAGGGGCCGGCGCGGGCTGCTCAAGCGAGAGGGGCGTGGCCTCGGGAGGCTCCGCCCATTTCTCGGGTCGCTGCTCGCCCTCTCTGCGCTGCCTTCCCTTCCCTCCTTCCCTGTCTCTTGTGCTCCCTCTCTCCTTTCCTCCTCTCTCCTCTCTTTCCTTGCTTCTTCCCTTCCTTTTCTCCTTCCCCTCCGTTCCCCTCCCGTGTGGATGTCCGGCCCGTGTGCGATACTTAAGGGCCGTGTTGTCCCTCCCGCCCCTACGGGAGCAGGCGCCGGGCACCTTGTGTGCCCTGTTTCCTTAACCGTTTGCTCCCTCTGGATCGTGCGGGGTTCGCTGCAGCTCAGTCTCGGATGAGAACCGTGCTGGGCTGTGGGTTGGCTCTCTGCGAGGTCGTTTTGGGTTGTTTTTTTTGTGGAGAGAAAAAGGTCAGGGATTTTTATTTATTTACCTTCACCTAGAGGTCACATCTTAAAACCCTGAAAATTTACCGTTATTGTAATTTTTCTGCATCTAGTGTGATTAATAGGTTCTAAGGATGTCATGTTTCCTACCTGATAATGTTGTTTAGGAAGTGTGTGTTACTGTTCATCATACAATCGCAGAATGGTTTGGCAGGGACCTCAGAGACCATCTGATTCCAACCCTTCTGCCATGGGCAGGGACACCTTTCACTAGACCAGGTTGCTCAGAGCCCCTGGCCTTGAACACTTCCAAGGATGTGTCAGTGGGTGATGTATGAGCAAATACATCTTATTTTTCAGTGCTAACAGATGTTAAAACAAGTGGCAAAGAAAATGCCAGCCATCCCCACCAAAGGTATCTGCTCATGAGACTGGTATGGTTTGGATTTCCCCCACTCTGATGTCCCTAAGGTTAATAATAACTGTTAATAGGAAATTAAAAAAAAAACAAAACAGGCCTTTTTGCCAGTTGCATAAACCGGGGTGATTTGTGCAAGTCCCTTGTTCCAGCATAGGAAGACAGCCCTAATTGCGTTCTTAAATGTGTTTGTGATCTGAAAACGGCTTGAAGTGCTTACCATGAGTGCTCTGCGTTGCCATAATGCACCCTTTCAGGAGTGATGTTAAGGCTCTGTTGGATATGACGCAGGATGGTAATGGATGTAAATTTATTAATGAGCTTACAGGAGAATGGCAGAGGGATCCCTTAGATCTCTTAGGTTTGGGTTTTGATGTTGTTTGAGGTGTTGTATACAGCTCGTGGTGAATGGTTCTGTGCTTCAGTTCATTTCAGTGTAGTCTGTGTTTAATCCGTACAGTCAATGTGACAAGCTCTTGGGGGGCTCTTTCCTACAGAGAAATAAACAGGAATTTTAAAAAGCCATTCCAAACTGTTGTAGTTTTGAGCATTTAATACTTCTAAGTGTGAAATTTATTAACCTCCTTGCTATAATGTTCTAGCTAACTACATCAAGAACAGAGTGTCTATTGTGGTGAAGTAGAGAACTTTACATTCCCTGTCCTAGGGGTCTCATTTCTAGCTTGCAGAAAATAAGTTGTTTTCTTTAGTCTTCCCACATCTGAAATGGAACATAGGAATAGCTGCCTTCAAGTCTTAATTCTCCATGTGCAACTTTGGTATTGGCCTGTCTTAGTTAAGGTGTATTCAGGGATGGGAGAACATATTTTGTAGTTTGGATTGGTGGTTTTTCCCCAGTAAGGATTTCACTGTAAAACCCCTGGTGTGATTCTATTTATGTAGGAAAGAAAGTTCTTTTTCTGTAGGGCAGATTATTTCCATTTCTGTGTGTGCATGTCTACATTGGAATATATTGTCCTGGAATTGCAATAACTGCATTCCTGTTTCAGAGCTGCATGGCTTGATTCTGTTTGTATCCTTAAAGCAAAGCTGACATGCACAAGTTCTGCATCTAACACTTTGGGGTTCTGATCTTCACTGTACCCTTCAGGCACTCTTTCCCAGTAAATTTTAGCTGTATTTTCTTAGAGAAAAGGTTTGCATATTTCCTGAGTAAAACTGCTGTTTCTTTAGACTAATATGGAAGATGCTGCTATTCAGCAATAAATACCAACAAATGCTAATTTTCTTTCCTTCTGTAAAGCTTGGTGTCGTGCAGCTAGCCTCAAAATGCCAAAATACATGATGTGTATGTATGATATGAAGGTATGATATTTACCTTCAGTTTACTGTAGTATAGTGTAGCATAATCTGCCAAGCTTGTCTCTGAACTAATGTATCTGATTATGTTGAATCAGTGAATGATTCACTACACTTACAACTAGTCATGGTTTGCTATGTGCCATCCTTTATCATCTCCTTCTGCTGTTCCCCAGAGCCACATGGATCATAGTTTTCAAATTGTTGCTCAAAAAATATTAAAAGTATATCAAATGGGCCCACAGTTGGGCTGGAAGTACCTTATGGAGTAGGAAGTTTTACTTAGGCTGCATCCCCAGACGTGGTGGTGTTGAAGGGTGACTGCTGTCCAAATAAGTGTTACATCTTCTGCCTGCTGTGGCCAAAACCAGAAGGGTAAGGATGCAGGTTGAGTTTAGAAAAGGGAAGGGTATGACTCCTTTCCTGTCCATACTTACCCTTCTCATCCCAACCATCCCTCACCTTTTGGGCTTGATGTCAGGGAACACAAACTTGGTTGAAGCTGTGGAGGTATAGTAGAATGAAACAGACTTTGATGGTGGCAGCAACAGCAAGTCTGCAAAGCTGAACAGCAGCAGGGATCCTGTGCTCCCTGCTTCCGGTTTTTCTTTAGGCTGCAGTGAAAATTGGGGAGTGACTGCTTACTTGGGGCAGCTGCTGGGAAGTGGAGGGTGTATATGGTATTACCCAAGTAAGGAGTGGTGATCCAGTAAGTTGGCTCATGCAACACTTGGCTCGAATATATCCAAGGAGTTTCTAGTTTATTCTGTCCTGTTACTAATGTAATGTACTAGGAAAAAATTTATTTAGGTTTCATCAGTAAAGTGTTATGACAATTTTGAACTAGTAGGGAAGAATTTGTGAAAGAAATAAATTTGAAGTACAGTGACTTCAGTGGATAATAAGAACAGAAAAACAACACTTAATACCTGAACGAAGTATGTCTGATCAAAACTATTTGGCATGCTTAACTGGGTCCTTAGTGTTGTTTATTTTTAATTGTGCATTAAAAAAGCACAGAAAGCATCTCTTTTTCTTACCTAATGATGAATTCCAAGTATGCATCAGAGACTGAGATCTGCAAATTCAAAACCATGAGATCACAGTGTTTAGAGCAATCAGTTCACTACCTACAAGCAGTATTTCCTTTGATAATTAATTGAGGTGTGTTTAAATAGAGAACATGATTTGGTATTTTTCCTTGTTTAGTTCCTGTGATTCTAAGTAAACAAAAGTACAGATAATGAAGATGTCCCAGTTTCTTTCAGAAGCTGCTTGGTGTAGGATCCTGACTAAAAAATAGCAACTAATTATTTACTAAACATATAATTTTATAATAATGAAGAAAAAGTGCAGACCAGATGCTAGAACAGTAATAATGTAAATCTGAATAAATATAGTGAATTGTTAATGTGTGTTAATAGTAATGTGATATTTAGCCGAGTTTAAAAAATATTCATAGAGAAAATGTTCTATTTTAAATATAACAATTTAGTATTGTTTTTTACATGCAGAATAAAATAATGCAATTATTCTGATATAATAATAATAATAATTGAGGAATGTGATGTAAGTCACTTCATCTGTGCTGGTGTGCCCTTAATCATTCATAGCTTGCCATCTGTCCATTTATTGTAAGTGCTAGGAAGATATGCAGAAATACAGAGCTTAAGCAATCAATGCAGAGAGAAAAATTTTTTAACAGAAGGATTATGATCCTTGGTGTTACACATTAATTTATGGTGTGACCTTGTAGGTAATCCCTGCCTTGCTTCCATTCAGGCTCCTGTCTTCCCTGGAGGAAGCAGGGAATGGTTAATGATTCTTGTCAGCTACAGCCCGACAGGAGAACAGTGCTGGGGAAGACCCTGTGTGAAGGTGCAGGGATGCACTATTTTGGCTGCTGGGGGCTACACTTTTTCATAGGAATAGGTCCACCCTTCAGTGCAGTGGAAGAGTCTGCTTCCCAAACAGTAGGAACAGATTCCTCATATCCATTCTGCTGTCTCTATTCTCCTTCTCACCCACAAGGAACAGCTTTTTTAGACTGGCTATTCTGGTCTCTGGGGACACACAAGGAAAGCAAGGGATGAGTGATGGCTGTTTGCATGAGGTGGGAATGGCCAGATGGTTGCTGGAGAGGAAGAAAGAGGAGCGAGTGCTGGGTGGTAAGGTTTGACATTCCAAATCAGAATGCAGGTTTGGACCAAACTGAAAATTATTTTAAGGAAAATAAATTTAGTTTCATGTTGGTTGTTTTGTACGTTTCTTAGCAGTGACTTATTCTTGATTCAATTCCTATAGTTACAGATAGATAGAATGTATTTGTGTTACATTTTTATCCTCTCTAGCATGAAAATTTCACAGGTTTCTGTTGTCTAGGTGAAGGCAGCTCATGAAGTTTGCTTCCTGTTTTACAGTTCAGTAGGATCTCTGGGCTTTTTATAATACAAGAGGTCAGGACATCTGGTAGAAAGGAGCTCTTGGAACTGATCACAGAACTCTGCAACCAGAGCTGAAGAATCGTTTTTGAAAATGCAATATAAGATGGTAATTCTGTTAACTTGACACTAGTGGAAAAAGGGCTATCACAGTGACAAAAATTGCAGCTTCTTTTTCTCACAGAAAAATTAGTAAGAATTCTTCAAGAATATTACTTTTCTTTAAAATCCTACCTAACTTTGTAAAATAGGAGTTACGCCTATGAGTTTGAAGCTATAATTCAATGTTTATCCTATAATGACTTTTGTGAAATTTAACATTTAACTTACCCTGGTAGAGAAGCTTGTTGCTGCTTTAACATTTCTAGCCTGCCCTGTTGTGTTTTGTAAATATGAGGATCAGCAGTCAGGTGCAGAATTTTTCTGGATGCTACCATGAAAATAAATTTTCAGTGAGTTTTATTAGCATGAATTAAATTGAGTGCTAAGTGTGAGTTCTGGTGTTATACACACCAGCAGTGAAACTCTCCCATTTCGTGGTAGTAGTAGTGGTTTTCTACCATGCATACTATGGAAGTTCATAATTCTTAATTATTGTTTTCCTGTGTCCAATATACTGCTTTCACATACTTAATACTGAGTGTATTAATGTAGTGTATAATTAATGATAAAAGATAATTAAGTTGACAAGATATTTTACTGAATTTGTACTACTCCAGCAGATTTTAATATTGTGAACCAAATGTTATACATAAAACTGTAATGCTAATCTGTACAAAACCCAAAATACCTTCTTTTTTTTAATTGGATTCAAAGAAAAGTGTAATTTCCTCTTCCGATTTTCAATTGTGGTGTCTTCAAAGGAAATGCTGTTCTTTTAAGATAGCTTAAAGCACTTTTCATATTTTATGGGATATTTTTAATTGATTTAATGGACTAAAAATGTAAGAGCTTGGGGGAAAAAATACCAATTTTTTGATTGAACAGATTTACCCAGAAACTCCTTGTATTATTTCAGTTTAGTGGTTTTAACTTTTTTTGTTCTTTAGATGTTTTAATCTTTACAAGTTCTGTCAGTTTTCTTCGTGCTGGCCACTTGCTAATTTTAGATGCAGAGATCTTTCACAGGTCATGCTTTGGAAGTTTTCATTCTGAAATTTGGGGTTGCAGTTCTCCAAAATTCATACAATGTGTACCACCAGTGAGCAAATGCATTTTAAGCAATCAGGTTTTGAAATGTTGTTGGAGGAAACAAAGTTTAACTTCCCAGCTGAAAGAAGAAGTGATGAACCTGTGGAGTTCTTTGCTGTCTGGATGTTTAAGTAAATTTGCTGTCTGGATGGTTCACACTGATATGCTAGGATGTATATTTAAATGCACGTTCCTTCACAAAGATAATGAAGAACTAATTTTCTGGCAATGGCTTTCACTAATGTATCTTTGAATATGCCAGGACCTGTATGCACCACCAAAAGGAATGAAGAAGGTGCATCAGTTTTACCTACATCACTCATTTTATGTGCTGCAGTTTTATGAGATTTTATTTGGTCTATGATCAAATTTGTTTGCAGTTTTCTATGGGCTTCTTTTGGTTGCTCATTCTTTATAAATCCTTTAGGAAGTAAGTTTTTAATGTTATTTCAGTCGAACTTTGAAGACATCTAAAAGGTACACAAACATGTCAAAGAAGTTTGCAGTTAGTGTATATCATTAGAACAGTCAGTTGTAGGTGGATATTTTGAACGGTAATTGCATTTAGTGGGATTTAGTACTTATGTGCAAGGATTTCACCACTCTTAAAATTGCCTTACACTGATGGAAGCAGTTTATCTTCTTTTGAGGGAGGGATAGGACAAAGGCCATCTTTGGTCTTATGCATACTGGGGCTTCCATCAAACTGTCTACTTTAATTTTAAGTATAGCAGCATGACTTATGTTTAGACAAGGCAACACAACAGATTTCGGAATGGCAGTCAGAACTTGTTTGGTCCTGTGCTCTCAAATACCAAACTTTTCCTCCATCTGTGGACCGTACGTATTTTTAATGTTGTATTTGTGTTATTATTCAGTTATTTTTTATTATATTTGGCAAGTAAGTTGAAGACATTAATCAGGGTATTTCTTAAGGTATGAGGGTTTTTTGTGATATTCTCAAGACATAGGATTGCTGAAAATTGCTGCAGTAGATGCTACAGACTAAGCTCAATTAAGCCTATTTTAGAAAATAGATGTAAATTTAATTTTAAATTCTAAGGATGTTTATACATTTTTCTAGAAGGCTGGTGTTTCTTGTTAGCTTTCTTCTAAGACTGTTTGACTAGGTAAATTGGCATAGAAGACAAAGCAAATACTGTGAACTTGTGGGTGCTGCTGCTGTTCCAGTAATTGGCATTTTAATGGATGACAGATTCCTGCTTTCTCTGCAGAGACCAGCAGCTGCCCCATGGTGGGTGGTGCCGCACCTTGCCTTGCATGTATTTGTGAATGTTTTCTGTGTTCGCATGCGTGACATTTTGCAACATCTCAGCCCTGGAGGTGGTGATGTTAATCATAATTAATAGTCTGCTGAGCTTGTAAATATTTAAATTGACTTTCCCCTTGGGTATTGAGTGAATCTGGGGCAGACATGGAAAACAGAACTTGTTAATCCCATCTCTACATATGGTACTGAAAAAAAACCCTAAAAATTCAGAAATTTGCTGAAAGGCTAAATCCTTCATGTGGTGTTGATGAAGGGTTGTCACTGGCATTAATGGGAATATGTCTGGGAAGAGGAGATGGTATAGCCCTACTCTTGTATGGAAACTTGACATACCATGCTAAAAATAATTTTTTTTTCCATATAGCATGAGTTTGAAAGACATTGACATCGATTCCTGCAGGTTCCTGCTGCAGACATAATATGGATCAGCAAAACAATTATTTTGTTGGCATGTCTCAAAACAGATCTCAAATTGAAACAAGCTACATCAGAAAAAACCTTTTGGTGGGTAGAACTGCATCTACAATAAGGCTGTGCTAAAAACTGCTGTGCTGGGAGCACAGAAATGTTACACATCAATCCATTATTGTTAAGTTGGGGAAACGTTTGCGTGCAACCCAGTCTGTGCTTGATGTTACTCAAATTTGGCTTAATAAAGCAACCAGTGAAGGCTGGTTTCCAGGTCAATAGCCATTGATGTTAGCTTGATAATAAACAGGACTCTTAAGCCAAAAGCAAAGGTGAAGCATGTAGACGTTATCAAATAATCGCTAAGAATAATCAGCTGATAGACATAGTTATTAAATAATCACTGAAAGTAATCAGAGAAGTTGCTATATAAACGGTGTTTCTGGATCAAAGTATTTTTTTACTTTTCCTTTCTTTCCGTTATGGTAGAATGGGTTTTTTCACAACCACCATAGTTTAGTTTAATATTCACTACAAGTTGAATATGTTTTGCCTGTGTTACACTGGAACATGCAGGGTTTTAAACATGAAAAGAATCATACATGGAAATTGATCATCTGTGTCCTGTATCACACTATGAAGAGAGCCAAGCAAAGCTGTTCTTAGCTTCTCCTTATGCTAAAGTTCAAGTGACAGCCTGTAATTGATAGATCTTTTCATCTCTGTTCAATACATGGTGGCAAAAATTCAATGTAAAGCATAAGAAACTTAATTTTCACAGTTCAAACCCTAAAAGTTTGTGGGTCATTAATCTACTTTCAGAAATTGCTTCTTTCTGGAAATGATAAGGCCTTAGAATTGAATATTCTTTGCCTTCGGTAAGGTAAACTGGATTGTTTGTACTGCCCTCCCAGTTGAAGGATTATAAAGTGATTTCTGCAAAGTTATTGCTGTTTGAAAATTCTATGAATAAAATAATGATCACAATTCACCCAATTCAGTGAAGAAGCATGATGTTTCTAATTGATTTTTTTTCCATATCCAGTCAGAAAGATATCTCAATACTGGATTAAAAAGCGACACTCTCTGGACTCAGCATGCAGTTCTCCATGCAGCACCCATGCTCTACCTTTCCCTCTATGTGTTAGGCAGGTTTATGCAGTTGACAGTGTGGCAAGGCTCTGTCCCTGTGGAACTCTGTATGCTTGAGGGCTCTCTAAGGGCAAACCAGCAGACACCAGTTAAGTGATGTTTTTAGAGGGGTACACATGGGTCCTGGTTTTGTTGTAATTGGCATGGGTACAAAAGATGATGGTAATGCAGCAACAGTGGCACCTGCCTGCACAAGTCAGCTGAGTGTGTTCCCAAGAGTTCCACAGAGCTTTAACTCTACCTGCTGGCAGGAGCCTCACAATGCCTTACTGCATCTCCACTGCTGCTGTTGAATTTGCCAGGTGAATTACTGCTGTTACAGAAAGGCCAGTGCGTTATATTGCACATTTCTGGTGTGTGGGCATGTCCCAGATTTGTAGCCACTGTTAAATCCAAAGCAAAGAGTCTTTGATAATTGCTGTTTACCCTTGTCATTTCTAGTATTTTAGTATGTGTTAGCTAAGACACTCTTAAAAAAACCCCCAAAATTAGAGTTTTTATAGGCTTAGTTGTTTTATACTGAGCGTTGGAACAGAATATGCAGAGCTTTGGCCTCTCTGGAAAACTAGATTCCATTCTCTGTTGTTTGATCTGTCATGGAGAGTCTGCAGATGCTCTTGAAAGAATTGCAGAAATGCTTAACACTCCTGTAAAATATTTTATGCCAAATCCATTGATTTTTCTTCTGCTTCATTTTGCATTTTTTTAGTCTGAATAGCACTTGCTTTTTTAACAGCATTTGTGCTACATTCAGCTCAACCAGTCATGGGTTTAGGATGTTTTGGGCTTTTTTCCCTGACTCCACTTAGTTGACAGCTGTTCTCAAGCTGGCTGCATTCAGGTACTGCAAAGTGACTGAATGATGCTGTAGGTTAAATCTCTGATAAGGGGAATTTGTCATTAAACAGATTCAGCCCAGGAACTGATTACCGTATAAAAATTAGTATTAATTTTCCATATCGTAATTGCTGTACAATTTGCTGCAGACCTTTGGTGACTAGGGATTAGACAACTCTTTGAAGGACTTGTCAGAAAATGTGATTTGTAAAAAAATTGTATACAGTCCCGAGGGCAAACAAAACCAGTGGTGATGCTGTGTTTATAGTGATTGTTAAGAAAGCAAACTGCACACCTTTTGTTGTATTTTCCTGCCTTCTTTTGCTAAATGGTAGAAGTAAAACTTTCTGTTCTGTTTCACATGCATTAGCACTGGTACAAGTGGGAATTTGGAGAGGTGGACGATAGAGAAGGGCAGGGTTGTCACACCAGGAATAATTCTAAGGCCAGTCTAAGCAATAGTTGGTATTATATATGTTGCACAGTGTGGTGATTTTCAGTTTCTGAGAATTATTAAAATTTTTTTTAAAAAGCATGAATCAAATTCTTCAAACTGTTTCTGAGAATTCAGCTAGAAAGAAAATATATCTTTTCTGTAGTAATTAATATTTTGGTAATCAGGCAAATCTTTCTACTGCTACTTGTAATTTAGAGAGGAAACCTAAAATTGGCTGGAGAAGGCCTCCTAGATTGCCTTGTTTATGTGTGGCCCATAATTTGCAGAAGTTTTAATGAGAACTGAGTGTGGGGGAAATAGAAGGTGGCAAGGGAAACCTGGGAAACAGTGAGCAGCCAAGAGGTGAGGTTAGATGAGACACTGGGTGTGGAGGACAGGAATGGTGAAACTGGAGTTGCACAGGTCTAGGTTGTGAACACCTGCCTGGTGAGGAAAAGATTGTGAGATAGAGGAGGTACAGTCCTGATGGTGGAGGAACTGGACTGCAGGAAAGGGGATGAGGAAGCAAATGGAGAGAGCCTGGGGAAGAGTGTGACTAAACCATGGAGTAGGAAACTGATGTACTGGGCTTGAGTACCATACTGGAGATATTGGATTACTTTGTGCTGACAAGACCATGGGAACCAAGAGCAAGATTTACTGGGGGTAAAAATAGAGAATCCTGTACAGTGGAGTAGCACATTGCCAAGAAGTTTGAAGAATGAGAGATTATTTTCAGGGTGGGCAGTAGCAGTTGCAGTGCGGCTGGCTGACTAGTCAAGATACTCCTGCAGAAGTCTGGTCTCAGTGCAGTGCCCATCTGTGTTGTGGTGCAGAGTCCAGGCCTTCTGCTTGTTACTTGAGAAAGCTGCTATGCAAAGCAATTAAACAGCTCATTAGCTGGACAGTTATTTGCCAGAATGCCTCTTATTTATTTGGTTGTGATCGTAATGTAGTGCACTGCTTTGAAACTGCTTCCATGGTAGTTGATTCAGCTGGGGAAAGACTTGTGGCAGGGCTTGCTGGGATATCCCTGAAGGATGGCAATGAGCCACATGTCGGGGGAGCCACAAGTGGGGCATGGTTGGTGTATCCTCTCTGTAGAGCTTTGGTTGTTACCCTGTAACAAAGATTTGTGCCCAGACTTTTTGCGTAGGCTACTTGCTTTGAAGAGGTAGTGGGACAAACAGTGGAATATAAATTGTCACAGCCTGCCTCTCCAGGGAAGTAGAATGTTACAGCAAATTAGAGGTGTGATGATATAGCCAGTGCAGGAGACAGAGCCATAGGACAGGGCTTTTCCTAGGCAGTCCTGGTCCATCCCTTTTCAATGTGCTCTCTCCTGGAGCAAAGCATTTAACCATCCACCCCCTTCCAGGGATCCAGTTCTCCTTTTTCCCAAGACGTGTCTCTTGGAAACAGCCTGTGAATTGCATCCTGATGGAACTCTACAGACCTAGACGCTGTGATACTGTTTTCCCTGAAGTGAACCAAACTGGAAAGCACAAGCTGCCACATACCTGGAGATTTTATCTTCATGCGATTGCAAAACTTTATCATAATGGGGTTGGAAACCTTGTTTTTAATATTTCTAAAATGTCTAGGGTCTTATTTAATTATTTGTTTTAAGGCTGATTCTCTACTGATTAGATTATTTAAGAGCTGGAATACTGTCAATAATAGGGAATAATCGGGATACAGCTGCGTATTCTAAGTGTGAGCTGGCTCCTCCAAGAGTCCACTCATATGGATGTGGTCTGTAGCTCACTGATTGTTGAGAGCCAAGTAGTTTTGTCTGTTTGTGTATCACTCCTCTTGGGCTGGAATGGACTCTCAGAGCAGAACTTGAAATGCTTTGGATGGTGCTGTAACTGGCAGCCTTTATCCACCTACAGGTTAATGAGAGACCACACAAAAGCTGTTTTTGTTACTTCAGAGCTGATCTGATGCTGGCATTATTTGAAAAATGTACAGCTTGCTCCTGTGTGACTTCAACTGCATGATTATACAGCCTCCTTTGAAGTAAATTTTCCAACATTCTGATGGCATCACATATCCTGTAAAGTAATCTGAGGTTTAGGAGCTGGATGCTGCTAAACAATTTGAATTTTATTCTTTTTATCCAAAAAACTTTGTGAAGTCCCTTCTTGAGGCTTTAATTTTTGCCAACTATGAAGAGTGTGTGACTCACGGGGGAGTTACTTAATGTGTTTGTGTGATTACTCGTGACTTGTGAAATTTTAAACTTGCTTTGCTTGTCTACATGAAGTACTTCCCTATTCCTTCTCCTTTCATGGCCATGTTACCTTAGTAAAGAAAGGAAAGGACACTGGTTTTATACCTGGCCATTGCTTATTAAATGAAACAGATGGCTTCTGATGTCACTTTAACATTTGGCTGCATGTCAGCATTTCAGGGTAAGAAGTGTTAAATGAAAGCAGTGATTTGTATTAAGCTTTTCAGTATGTTGTAAAAATGCAATAGATAAAAAACTTAGATGTCACACAGACCTTTTATAGTCTTGGTAAATAAATTCTGATTCAATCTTCTCATCTTATTCAAGTCTCAATAGTTACATGAGTACCACTCATTTCTGAAGTGTTTTGACATACTTAGCCCACAAGTGATAGTTTTTATTCTTTCTTCTTATGGTTCATTACTTTCCAAAATGGAGCTATGTTTGTTACTGGGACATTTTTTGTCCAAAAATGGTGTACCTCATTTCTTTGAGAACCAATTCCTTCATGCATGTCCAGATCTTTTGGACTGAAGGTCTGTGATGATGAGCAAGGTACTGCTGTGCTCTCTGTCTTGCTTTTGGAGAATTGTGATAGAGCAGGTACTGGTAACTGGGTGAGTGTCCTCATCTGCCTCCCTCCTTTGATTATTGACTTCTTGGGACTATTTGCAATGTGACACCCAGGTATTCAGAGGGTGTCTTTTGTGGCAAAATGAAATGACCAGGTGATACCCACTGTGCTTCAGATGTGGTCTTGCATAATACTTATTGCAGAAAAATTCCACATCCTTCATTCCACCCAGAAGCTTTACAAAATAACATCTGTGCATGCAATCACCTGCTCTAATTTGCTTCTGCTGTTGCAATTGGTTACAAGGCACAAAGTCACAGTACAGACTCAGTGCAAAACAGAAATAATGGAGCCTTCTGTACCGAATGAAAGAGCTGTGAATTTGGTCTTTCAGACTCTGCCTCCCTTTAATGTGTTCATGCTGACTTAGATGACACACTGTTGAAAGTGGGATCTATTAAAGCTGGCTGTCATGTCTCTCTGTCTTCCCTTTTCTATGGTTTTTCCAAACCTCATATTTACTTACTAAATATGTAGCCAAGGCTGAATTTTTTAGGAAAAAGTTCAGTTATTTTCAAAAATGAGTCTTGGAAAACCACATTATTTTGCTTATGCAGGCATCTTCCTTCCTTTCCCCAACCAACTTTCCTGTGCTTGGTCTGTGGTCTAGAAAGATGGTGATGACATGATTGCTGGATTTTGTGTTAATGACGTACCCTCTTTCCATGTTTAAAATCTCTTATAATTTAGTCTTTCTTGGGGAATAGATGAAAGGTCATGATTCTGCCCATACTCAGAAGGCTGTGTGAAGACTTATATTTGACATTCAGTTATTCTGAAGGCTTGACTCAATGTTGAGCAGGACTGCACTTTGGGAGTACTGAAAAAAGTAGCTAGGTCTGAGAAGATGCATGAACTGTGAGAAGCTTTCTGATGCTGTCATGTAACAGCATTTGTGGCTTCTGTGGAAGAAGAGTCAAATGTCAAGTGAACGAGAAGTGGTGGGAGTCAAGGAGCCTGTTCTTGGCAGGGAGGTAAGAAGGGACTTCTTGTGGTGTTGGGGAGAGACTGAGAGCCAGTTGGAGAAATGGGGACAAGGTGAAAAGATGAGGTAGATAATCATGAGGTAGCAAAAAACAGCAGCAGAGAACATTCAGGAAGAAGTGGGAACTGTAAGGAAGTGGTGTGCTGAAGGAAAGTAGGAACCACCCAAATAAAAAACAAGATGAGGGAAAAGTGGGAAACTGAGCTTGAGTCACAGAGACCAAAGCAGATGAAGATAAGGTTGTCTGTGATAACACTGTGAGTGAAACAGAGTAGTAAGTCAAGACAAGAGCCTTGGGAGTACTGAC
The DNA here is from genome assembly GCA_013396875.1 of Vireo altiloquus. Taxonomy (NCBI): domain Eukaryota; kingdom Metazoa; phylum Chordata; class Aves; order Passeriformes; family Vireonidae; genus Vireo; species Vireo altiloquus. The sequence goes on from VZRF01009670.1 coordinate 1,413,542, forward strand.
TCTGGGTGATAAAGAAATCAAAGCTTGAAGTTACAAATAGTAAGAAATAATTGAAATCTGAGGAGAGGAAGCTGTGTGTGCAGTGTGACAAAACAGAGGTGCCCAAAGAGAGAGGATGCACCCCTGTCATAGTTCTGCTGCTTCTCTGCTTTTCATTGTTAGTGCTTGTGGAGCTCTTCCATGAGCCAGCTCAGCAGCAGAAGCCTCAGTTGCTAGCCTCCTAGTTGGAGCAGCTAGCAACTTGAATCATCTCAAAAAGGGCAAACTGCTGAAATTCGAGGCAGAGGAGAGTTAATGGGGGGAGTAGTGTGACCTTCCTTATGTGGCAGCAGTGAGTTATTGAATCTCCTGAAAAATGAGAACTGCACAGGTGAAGAGAAGCAGTTTAGGGGAAGGGACCCTACAGAGAGAGGCAGGATTGAAGCAGTAACAGATTGGGAAGAAAAACTCCAAGAGGGGGAAGAGCAAGCCTGTTAGAAATGTTCCTTCTCAAAATGCCTAGAAGGTCCATGATTTTTTCAGTCTCGCCATTTATTCCTGTCAGAAGAAAATTGTAAAAGCGAGAGGAAATGTGCAAATTTGTATGGCAGTAGAGCATTAACATCCATTAGTAAAAGTGGAAGAGGTTTTTTCAGTAGGCTTAAAGGCTCTTTCCTGCTGATAGGTCTTGATATAATTTGAGCATCATAGAATTCCTCCCTTATTTAAAGGCCTAGAAAATGATGCATATAGGAAATTAATGCTTTCTTGAAGCTGTAAAATAAAAAGTAAGAAACATAGGTACCGTCTTAATTTGTTGCATTTACAAATACACTCCATTGTCTTAATTTTTAGCCAGTGCCTCCACTTTAGCCAGAATAAGGAATGAACAGTATTTAATAAAGACTTCATGAATATTTTGTTTCTCATCATAATTCTGTGTCTTACTGTGCCCTATTCAAATTCTGGTCTAAGTAACTGGCAATTTCCATAAGCACTGTGAGTGATCTCCTGTAGAGAGATACTGTTGCTTACATAGTCTAAAATTTCACTCTGATCTGCATACAGAGAGCTGAAGGATGAGATTTAAAAAAAAAAAAATTAAAAATTCCAACCTCCAAAAAAATGAACCAACCACCCTCCCCAAAACCCACTTAGCTGGACTCATCTATTAACTGGACAGGATGCAATACCATGTCATATTTTTTCTGTATGCTACCAGTCTGTAAATAAAAGCCCAGGAGTTGAGCGATACTGCTAAAGAGCATTGTGGAATGTATGGGCTAAGGCTTTCTTAATCCCAGAAACACTGCTGGGTTCCACGGGCAAAGCCTACATATCCTCATTTTCTGAGGTGGTGTTCATGTGCCTTTGCAATAATGTTGTTCTTGCACTCTGCACTTGCCCCCCTTGTCCACTCCACGTGAGGACTGATTTGTAGGTGCCTTCCCTTCTATTAATGTTAAAAAAAAAAAAAAAAGTATTATTTCTAATATAATTCCATGAGTTATTGTTGAAATACTTTTTATTGTTTAGAAGCTCTTGGTGGGATGTCTTGGGTTCTATTTCTCTTGGAGCAGAGGGAGGAGTTGGTGATGAAATGCAAACACTGTGCAGAAATTTTACAGGTCATTCTGGTACTCAGATGAAATACAATAGTAAAGCCAGTCTGTAAGTGGTAATATTGAAAATGCTTATATAATTGAAAAATTTGCCCTTTTTTGATAGCTGTCGTTCTGAAGCTTTACATACCTGGATATTTCTCATAAAATCCCATGTTTGAACATGCCATTTAACTGCTTAAACACAGTATGAAATAATCATTCGAGTGGAGTATTTTATATGAATTAAAAATAAAATATTACAAAATCCTTTGTCAGCATTTAGACACAAGGGGCCAAATCCAGACAAGTGGGCTCCAGAGGTGTGGTGTCCCATACAGCATATCCATTCTGTGGAATTTCTGAAATTTATCTGTGCTAGGAACAGTTTTTTGCTTATGAGTTCCACTGCTGAGAATTTATGCCTTGGCTTCATTTAGCAATTTTTGTATAAGTTTTTATTTGGCCATAACTCTCCAGCAAACAGTGTACCAGCATCTGGGTGCAGATGACCTGATAGAGTGTTTTCAAAGGTGAAGTTGTTATATACCAGAAAAGCATAATCATTATTTTTTTACCTTCTTTATTTTGCAATAGCATAACTAAAAGATGGATTTGCATTAACTCTATTTATTTTATTTTCCTCCCTTATTGCAACAGGCTAGGCAGGTTCTTATTTGCATATATAAAATATGCTTGGGAAAGAAGAAAATTATCTTTGCCTTAAGGGCAGTGCTCACAAACACTATGAGCTTCCAGGGAAATCTATTTGATGTCAAAAAAAATTTAAAAGTTAGCAAACTACTTTGTGATAAATACTACCAATCAGTATGCAAGCTGCCTATGAATTTTGTAAGAATAATTTCAACTGTTAAAGTATTCAGATACTTAATACATGTTTTGTATGTTATAAAGTAGAAATGGCTAAAATGGCGGCTCTCATGCTAATAAGGCTCAGGAGTTAATGAACAAATTCTGCAAACACTGAGCTTCAGACCTGATTTATTTTACTGTGTCTTGACAGAATTTGGAACTCTCATTGTAGGAGGTATTGCTGTTATGGTTTCAGGGTAGAGCTTTAAACAAGGTGTTCTGAAACTCATTGCTTAAAATTGTGTGGGTTTTCTTTTTGTTCTCCTCTGATGCAGGTGTGATGGACAGGTAGCAGAAGATTTCACTTTGATATCCGGGTATCAGAATGACCGAGTGCTTCCTGCCTCCCACGAGCAGCCCTAGTGAACACCGTCGGGTAGAACACAGTGGGGGACTTGCTCGTACTCCCAGCTCTGAAGAAATCAGTCCTACAAAATTCCCTGGATTGTACCGCACTGGTGAGCCTTCACCACCTCATGACAGCTTACATGAGCCTCCAGATGTAGTATCTGATGATGAAAAGGAGCATGGGAAGAAGAAAGGAAAATTTAAGAAAAAAGAAAAAAGAAGTGAGTCGACAACTTGTCTTTTTAATTCTACTCTTTCAAGTTCTCTTTCCTTTTTTCTCTCTCAAAATTGCCTAGTGTTCCCAGTGGGTTCTTTTACACTTCCTCCACACTGAAACAAATTAACTTGCTACAAACAGACTTTGTGCAACACCTGTTTCTCTTGCAAAAAACTCCACACCTTAACTTTTTTTTTAGATATAGGTGCCAAGGATGTGCCCAGAATTACTAATAAACCTGTTTTGCCAAAACCTTTAATGTTGCATTGGTGAATCCTCTCATAGGGTTCTTCTTCACATTCTAAATGGAGGTTTTAAAATGTATTTCCAAATACATCCATTTTTAATCATAGCTGAGGTGCTAACTAGAATAAAACTGTGTTTGATCTGAATTGTACACTTGTGCATTTGGAAGAGTGAGTTTCAACAACTGTAGCCCTTTTCCCATGTGTCTCACTTATTCAGTGTTTGCTTTTGTACCACCCCAAGTTTTCATGTGCACACTGCACCATTACTGGAGCAGTAATAAAATCTCTGTCCTTTTTTTCCTCTAGCTTCTCAGTTTAGTCTGATCATGCAGTTTCCTCCAGCAGTGCCAAGTATTATTGCAGAAGCCAGAAATGTGCAAACCAACACTGAGATCTGAATTTTCCAGAACTGACAGAGCAAAGGTTAGAATAAAGTAAAACTTTGACTATAGAATCCATTGTCAGTATATGAGTGTCCAGAGCTGAAATTTCATTTAGAAAACTTACCCTTCCTCCAAAACAACAGAACTATTACTTTCCACTTTTAGATTTGTGCAGAAAATTTTGGAAACATGAAATAGTTTTTATTCAGGAAAGTTTTTCTACATATTCTGAAAGAACAAAGCACTTGGAAATACTATGCTTATACTGAGCACTCTCACTACCAGAAAGACCTTTCCTGTCCAAGTCTCTGAAACCTAAATATCACAGCCCAAGTGCTAGTACATTTTAAGTGACATTTGTTTTAGCAAAATTTCAAAATGTCTGTATCTCTGATGCCAGTGTATCCTTCTACCTCTTGCATGTGGAATTTGGAAGATCTGAAACAGTGAGACAGCACACAGTATTCTGTTAGAATTAATATGGTGACTATTTGCAATACGCATGCACATATTTATATAATCACTCCTTAAGAAGCTGCTGTTGCTGCACTGCTTTTAATCAAATGTATTTCCTGGAATGCAGGAATTGTTTCTACCACAGTTTAGAAGGACTTTTGCTATTTTAACTAAAAACTGTGTCCCTACAGAATACTGTAACTCAAAAACACATCCTCAAGTTAAAACAAACAGTTGAAATTCCTACAGGTTTTAAGAAAGTGATTCCTTAGTGACTTTCTGTAATGTAAACAATGCTCACCTAATACAGATTACTGGACTGGCAGTGAAAATTTGGTATTGATTGGATAGGTCTAAATTCAGGCTATCAGTATTTGCTTTTTTATTGTCCAGCTTTCTGTTAGAGCTCTGCATTGCACACCTCTAAATCTGGAACTGGTAGAGGGCAACATTATGCACTGTGTGTGTTTCTTTATATGGAATTCAGGATGTCTCATGGTGATAGTGTAGCTGAAGGCTGTTGTTAGGAGGAAAAATGCTTCTTCAGCAAATCCAGACAGGTCTGTGCACATTGGCACTGCAACTGTTTTCTTCCACAAGAGTTGCAGCATCTCTTATAGCTGATGTAAAGCAATTTTTGTTACTTAAAGGAAACTTTAAAGGTATGAAAAAATCTTCAAAGAACACAAAAATACAAAATGTGGGAATAACCAAATCATCTCTTGCAGCACTAATGTAAAAGGCATTCAGCATTTCTTGGCCCTAATAAATCTGTCATACAATTTCCAGTCAAATAGATGAGTAAGTTATGTACCAAGCTTTCGGTATGTCTCATACAGTCCAAAAATAATCAATATTGTAAATACACCCTCAACAGACATTTTACCTGTCTAAATTACAGGTGTTCTGTACAGTTGCTTATCATGGTTGATTTTAAGATTTTTCCTTCCAGATTTGGCCTTTTGTTATTCTTCCCATACTTTTGATTCTTCATTTTATTTCACCTTTTAAATTCTGTTGTATGTCTTCAGATTGTTTCTTTTCATTTTTTCTGGCTACCTGCTTTGGGTTTGAACAGTGCACAACCTGCCATGATCATGCAGCTTGGGGTATAAACAAATATAACTGAACACGTCAGTGAAAAAAAAGAGAAGCTGACATTACATTATGACAGAGTGTTTGTTGAACTTGCAATATTAGTGAATTAATGACAAGGTCATCCTAACACCTGAAACTTGAGCTATTTTGATAATACTCTAAATGTAAACTTCAGAAGTGCTTGAAGAACAGCAGGGGAGGGAAGGATAAATATCCCAAAGTTACTCAGTTTGGTTTTTCAGCTAAATCATTTCTGTAAGAGTAATGTACTCTTAGCTTCATTATTATCACCTATATCAAAAAAGCATTTTTGTATGCCAGCAAAATCTTTTTTTCTATATTTTTATATAGATATAGATATAGATATATTTATAGTTATTTAATTGTTTGATTTTTTCACATTAGTGTCTGTAACCTAATAATACACAGCAATTATTCTGGGGGAAAAGTGCTAGAAGTGTTTTGGAGCTAATAGAAAATTCAATGGAATATTGTTTTTTATGTGGAATATCAGATACTGGAAAAGTATTTCAGCCACTAATTTTAATTCTCCACTCTTCTGTGATAGACTTCGTGTTGGTTGGCTGTAGAGTGAGTTAGATTAAGGGACTTACTAGGAATTAAAAGGAATTTTCTTTTTGCTGGCATAGTTTTAAATCAGATCTGTTCCCTAACTCAAACAGAACTTGTCCTGTGACAGCAGGAGAGCAAAAATGGATCTGTGTTAAGCAGTAATGGATTATCTGAGACAGCAACCACTATAATTGATTTTTGAAAATGTTTAACCACCTGTCACTAATCACATGTTGATAAAGCCATAAAATATGCAGTTCTTTGCAGAAGAAAAATGTTATGAGAAATTACTTCTGAAGAAGCTCCTCTACCCATTAGAATTTCTGTAGATAAAGAGTCTGTATGTAGTAGGTCTTGCTCTGCTTATTCATTTTATTTCTGAGATTGATGCTCTTGGGCAGGATGGGTTCCATGTGCATCCAGGATTTCTTCGTTCAGAATAATCTTGGTTTCCTTTGTATAATGCTCGGGAAAATGGAGAATGGTTTGGATTGTACTAAACTGTCACATAAAAGGATAGTGGTATCATTGGTATGAACTCTTCTGAAAATTTATGGAAATATTTTTGAAGACCAGATCCTTAATATGTTGGACAGGGGTTCCTGTATTCTTTTGGAATGTAGGTGAGGGCTGAAACCAAACCACTGCTGTTGCAAACAGAACATTATTTTTACTGATCTGGTGTGTGGAGAAGCTCTGAATACAGTTTTCAGATCTACAGACTAAGAAGTTATTAGAATTTTCTATACCCGATAAAGATCAGAGGCTCTTCACATCAGGGTTTATCTTTGGGATAAATAGGATGTGTTGCTACATCCTGTTCTGCTGACAAATCACTGTGGATCTCGATATACCACTGTGTATTTATCTAGCAAAGCACCATTTGCAGATAGTTTAAAAGTCTGCCTTTGAATGCCAGTGATTATTTTAAATCAAAACAAAGTAAGACAGATTTCTTATTTCAGCTTTATTTGCTCTGCTGGCACAGTACTGTGGAGTAATCTGAATGCAGAATTTGTTTGGGAGTGCTGTGTTCACTCAGTCAAATGAATCTTAAAGACAAACTGACCTAATTTTGGAAGTTGGATAGTGTCTGTAAGGTGGAAAGTTCTTTTGATAATAAAAATGCATCTTGTGGGCAAGGAGAGGAAGTAGAAGCCATCTACCCAAGCTCATTGTGCATTCATGTGTCTTACTTTTTATTGAGAAATGCTGTACAATCTGATGGCAATCCCTCTGACAAACTGGCATTAGGTAACTAATGCTTGCATTGCACTTCAGTCATATTTGACCTACTAATTCTTTCATATGTAAAAGCCATCCATGTTTTCTTTCGGTGAATTAATTACAGATGCTGCAGATTTCCCCGGGGAACCAAATCAGCTGTAGAGTTATAAATTACTTAAAAACTCATCAGAGACCCGATGGACAAAATGTCTCTTGCAGTAGGTTTGATAAATGGCAGTTCTGCATAATGCCACCCTTGGAGTTAACAATAAATATTATAGTATGACTTTATGGCTTTGTTGTGAGAAAGCAGGAGAAATATTCCCAAGTATGCAGACTGATAGAAACAGTGGCCTCGCTGCATGACAAAGATTATAAACCTGTAAATTAGATTTTTCCAGAGTAACACTGGAAAAATGTTTTGTTGTTACTATTTTTATAAGGGTTTTTCATAATTCTCAGTAAGATAAGGGCTATACTTGGAACATTACATTTAAAATAACTGCAATGAAAGCGTGATTATGGAAGGAAGGTCTAACAAAAGGAACTGGAAGATTGTGCTGCGTCATAATGCTGGTGAAATTGGAATATTTATTACATTAGTACTGTTCTCATATAGATGGAGGAAAATGTCACTGACATAGAGTGGTGGGAAAATGGGGACTATAAGTACTTGAAGTCTTGAGGAAACAGTGAACAGAAATACAAGTTTACTAAACCCTTGGTAATACTCTCCATATTTAAAATTACCTGATTTGTCAAACACTTTTGATAATTTTTCTTCTGTATAAATTTAAGTTGTGTATATTTCAATATATTGTATGACTGGTGAAAGGGATACAGCAATTTTATAACCAAAAACATAGTAAAGAAAATTGGGCTATTCTTTAGAAACGTGCAAACCCTGTCTTGGTATGAACCCTCTCTGTGTGAATCTGTATTAGTATATATTTCTAAACTTTGTTGACTTATGTTTCTGAGACAAATTTTAAAAGGCTGGGTTTGTATTTAACTTGCTCCTTCATGTCTTCTCATGTGAATTCAAGAAATACCAGTTTCAGCAATGCTGTCTTGCTGGCGTTACGTTACCACAGATCTAGGAAGGCACTGGGGCTTTTGTTGCAGTGTGGAGTGTTGGGACATGTGAGCAGGGCTCTCTGTTGGTGGCACCGACCTCCCAGCTTGGGTCCCAGTGCTGACACTTCCTGGTGTGCATGTGGGAACCCCATGCTGTGTGACTGGGAGTTGTCACAGCTACCCAGCTGGAAAGACTGAGGGCAGATTCTGTTTGGAAGTTACATCTCTGAATTCCGTCTTGAATCTTGGTGCCAGCCCTGTCTTACTCTCATAAAACACAGTGGAGATGTGTGCTCCTCCTTTGTCCTGTAGCTGGTGCATCTGCAGTTCCTTCTGTACCAGAGTGAGATTTGAATCCTTGGTTTATGCACTGCAGGTTTCCTTACCCATTTCTGGGTTTAATTTACAAAAACCAGTAAATGACATAGCCCATAAGCAGGGAGGAGAAGACATGGCTACTGGTTGTCCTCCAGTCAATGTTTGCATTTTTATATTAAAATCCACGTGAACAGAAACGGCTACAGTTCCTTTTTTCAGTCTTTTTCAGTCTTCTACAAAAGTGTGTGTTTGGCAGTCCTAGGGAAGAGTCCCAGCTGCAAAGACTGCACTGATCCAACAATTGTAATTATTTTATGGTAGTTCCGTGTGTTAATACATTTCTTATATTTGTGTGACTGTTAAAAGCTATCTTCTACAGAGCAGTCAAGAGGGCTTCAAAATAGAGACAATTATTGTATGTGCTGAAATAATGCTGAGAAACTCTGCAGTCTGGTATAGTTCAGAATTGGAAGGATGAAAGACTGAATGTCCCTTGGTTCTTTTGCAGATTTTTCACTTGGAAAAAATTATAGCCTATAGTCTCGTGCATGATGTGCTCTCATATTATCTAAGGGGGTAATTTTCCTCTACCCAAAACTATTCAGGCAGCAAAAGCACTTGGCTCTCAGTGCTGCCTCACACGAGCAGAGGCTCTGCCTGTAGGTAGTGGAAGAGCCTCAGAGGGTCTGTATGATGGGGGCTTGCTGCCTTGGGGGGCCTGGCTGGTGCAGGTGGCTTGTCAAATGTCACCTTCATTGACCACGTTTATTTTCTTATATGGGGTACGGTGTATGTAAAATTAGAATTAGGGGACTTGGAAGTCGTGTTGGATTGGATGTTGCTGGGTTTGTTTGTGGGTTGTTTTTATGTTGGTGTGTTGGTTGGGGTTTTTTTGTAATCCACCTTTAAAGACTTTTGTGTTCTTGCCTGAAGGTGGGGCAGGGCCAGCTGCAGAGGCGTAGTGACTTAAAAGCACCTGGTGCATGTTTTAGACAGCACTTGGACTTTTGCTGCTGGAACAGTGTACTCAGCCCAGGGACCTGTGTGAATCTCTCCTGAGTGCTTTTTAAGGCAAATCTGCACCTTCATGGGCAGGTATTGTACTAGTGTTACTGGAATTGTGTTGTTCATCTAGTGAAAAGTGTGCTAGTGCTTTTTTGGTTTTGGTTTTGGTTTGGGGTGGTTTTTTTGTATTTTATTTGAGCTTGAAACTTTATTGACTTCATACTTGTCTTTAAATTCATCATATTCTGGAAAAGGATTGGGGCTTTAGGTGTCTGGAGTTGACTTTGTTGTTAGTAGAAATTTGTTAGACTTCTGTGTATGCAGTAGATGATCCTTAACAGCAACTCTTATACTGTTGATTACAGGAACATAGAGAAGTTGCCAGACAGTTGTTTTTATTTTGCATTTCCTTGACTATTAGATGGGAATCTAGCCCATAAGATGGACATTGCCATTATGAGTAAGTATATAAAGTATTCCTTGTTCAGGAGCTCTGTGGCTTATCTTTGATGTAATTATGCAACTCAATTTACTCTTTTTCCACTCAAGTGTGTAACAACTAAAGAAAACCTTCTGAAGAGTCAGACACTATTTTTTAATTCATGTTGCTTCTTCCCTTTCCTCCTTACGTGCAACTTCTTGTTGTTGCTGTCTGGAAAGTAAACAAACTTACAGCTGTTCCCTTCTCCTGCTTTGCCCAACAGCGGAAGGTTATGCTGCGTTTCAAGAGGACAGTTCCGGTGATGAAGCTGAAAGTCCTTCCAAGTTGAAGCGGTCCAAGGGAATACATGTCTTCAAGAAACCCAGCTTTTCCAAAAAGAAGGAAAAGGATTTTAAAATAAAAGAGAAGCCCAAAGATGAAAAACACAAGGAAGAAAAACATAAGGAAGACAAACACAAAAAGTCAAAAGACTTAACTGCAGCAGATGTTGTAAAACAGTGGAAAGAGAAGAAGAAAAAGAAAAAGCCAATTCAAGAGACAGAGATACCTCAAGTGGATGTTCCAAGTCACAGACCCGTGTTTGGCATTCCTTTGTCTGATGCAGTAGACAGGACCATGATGTATGATGGCATCCGCCTGCCAGCAGTTTTCCGTGAATGTATAGATTACGTAGAGAAGTATGGCATGAAATGTGAAGGCATCTACAGAGTTTCAGGTACACTGACATGCACACAGGTTCCTATGGTCTTGCAGTTTTCTTATTATTTTATCATTTCCAGCATCTAGATACTCTGTTTATAGCTCCGTTAATTATCCAAAAGGTAATTGGGTAGCCAAACTTAAGTGAACTTGCAGGTCTGAAGTACCAGAAATATTGAATATGGGGTGGTACTGCTTAATGGCAGTAAAAACACACCTGTTTTGGCTTTTTGTCATGGGATGGTAGCAGTGAATAAAATGTGTTAGTATGGCCAACTTGACTTCTTTTTCTTCTGCTTTGGAAATATGGTGGTAGTTAATTTCAAAAGCAAAAATGAGCTATAACCATTTTATTGCTTATGCTTCCAACAAAGTTGGAAGTTATTCCCATTGTATATTTTTTTCTTGAAAGCTTCTTTTCTTTCAGCAAATTGCTGATAAGCAGAAAATGAAAGTTTCACTGTTTAAGCTTAGCAACAGCAGCTAATTAACTGTGGTAGTTGTGTAACAACAGCTTACATAAGTGAAACCTCAGTTTTAGTCACGTTAGACAAAACAGTCCCTTTATTTGTGAGCTGCACCAGAAATGCAGCTCGTGTAAGTACTTCTGTGGGTACATTGGAGGGGACAAGAACAAACAAGGAAAGGAATTTCAGAAAAAGCATTTTGAGTCAAGTTACCTGGCACTGTAAACTAGTAATGAAATTATTCTAAAGGCTTCATTGGCTGTCTTCATGCTGTCCATCTGCATGGTGTTTGGTAGGCATGCAGAAATACTGCAGCACCTTAAGCAGTTGCTTCATCCTGCCTAGTGAAACATTTTGGTTGCTTGTTTTTTTAGACATGATGTGTTGGGAATTTTCACAGGTGTGTTTTCCTTAAATAACTTCTGCTCTGTCCTTTGTAGGTGTTCTCCAGTGCAACAGCTCCCTCTTGTGCGTGTCGGATTGTTTAAATTGAGAGCTCAGAGAGAGCATGGAAGTGGCTTAGCAGCCTGCAGCTGTTGTGATGGCTCATTTTGGCCATGAAACTGAGCATGTTTTCCTGGCATTTTCCAGGGGCTGAGTGTTCCCAGTTGTGCTCATTGAGTATGAGCCAAGCCAGGGCTGTGCACCAAGTTGGTGTAACCCAAGTGGGTGTCTGAGCTGCAAGAATGAAATTTCCCCAAGTTTAGAAAGAATGGAATGTCCCTGAATTATACTAACACCTTGTAGAAAATCTTGGCTGGCTTGAATAATTATGTGAACACATTTTTATTCATGCGGTGCCTCAAATCGACAATCCTGTGTGAGATTCCTCTGGTGAGGAGGGCCAGCTGGAAAGCTGGAAACTAAATGTGTGGCGTTTGTTTTGACAAAGGAGAGCTGTTCTAGGTAGAGCTTGTTGCACAGTATCTGAACTAATAACATATTTGCTGCTAGGCCTAGGGGTGGATAATTGAACAGCCAGAAAGAAGCTTAATGCAAATACCCAATTAATGTTAAGTTCCCCAACCTTTCCTCACACTATTTTATGTTCCTTGATGAAGGGGAATGCTGGCACCAGTTCTGATTCAGAGCTCTGTCAGTGCTGTGGTTTTGCTTCATAGGTGTAGTTAGTGCTTTTAGAACCAGTGATCATGTAATTTTGAGTCACAATTTTCACTTGATTACATGTGGAAAACTTCTAAAAGGTGTTTCTCAATTAGCTGAAATTGTAAGGAGAAATTAAATAAATGCATCTCAAAAAAAAGTTTAAATATAGACATTTACAGCTGAAATTTCTCTTAATTCTTGATCTAACTATTTTAAGGAATAAAATCAAAAGTTGACGAGCTGAAGGCAGCTTATGATCGCGAAGAATCTCCAAACCTGGAAGAATACGAGCCCAATACAGTCGCCAGCTTGCTCAAACAGTACCTGCGAGAACTGCCTGAAAATCTGCTTACCAAAGAGCTCATGCCCCGCTTTGAAGATGCTTGTGGAAAGAGCACAGAAGCTGAGAAAGTTCAGGAATGCCAGAGGCTGCTGAAAGAGCTGCCAGAGTGTAACCACCTCCTGATTTCTTGGCTGATTGTGCATATGGATCATGTTATTGCAAAGGAACTGGAAACAAAAATGAACATCCAGAATATTTCTATAGTGCTCAGCCCTACTGTCCAGGTACGTGCACCACACAGCAAGGATTAGAGCAGAACTGCACCCAAAAAAGATTGCTTTGTAGTTCTTTTGCAGGTGGGAAGTGGGTATTGTTTGATACAGTTTAGCTAAATTGCAGCTCCTCTTTACGCCTCGGTAACCCAAAATGCTGGGAAAGGGGGAACAAAAGACTTTCTGCATGTGGGCTTGCGTACTGTGGGTCTGATATTTGGGTTGTTATCAGAGTATTACAAAGACTGCTGTCTTTCAATTCTGTCATGAACAAAAGTCATTTAGTGTTGAATTTTTTCAGTAATTCACACAGATATACAATTTCTGTGGGCTTTCGTTTCACTGATAATTTAGTGAAGATATTGCTTAATTTTAATATCAAGCTAATGAACCCTGTCCTGCACATAGATCTTCCTGGTGCAGTAGTGACTTAGGTAAAATGGCTTTGGTGTCTGCAGCCACATGGCTGGGGAATAACAACTGACTTAATTTTCCAGTATGATTTTCTGGTTTCTGGATTGCTTTATTCCTTAATAAACATATTGGAAATAATTAATTAAATACAGCTCAGTATTAGTCTTGTGCATGATGAAAACGTGGCATTAATTTGGTGTGGGTCTTCTAGAGCAAACCCCACAAGTTAGAAAAGCATGGCTTTCTAGTTAAGAGTCCAGGTAGAGGCCCAGTAGCAAAAGGGGCCTCTAAAAAGCCCATACAAAAAATGTTACTTGTGGCTGTTTTGCTGTGCTCTAGCTAAGAAAAGAAGTAACAATTAGTGTAAAATAACGCAGGCCCAATCATGTTTTGTGGTAGCTAGATCTTAGCAATTGAAATGCAGGTGGAGACAGAACTTTAGTATTTGTTTCAGGATAATTTTTAAAATTTTAATGGAAGATAGAGTATCACAATAAATGTACTTGCTTCTGTCTCAGGTTAAAAGAAGGAATACAGTGAAAGATGCTTTCATACTATTTTTTTCAACTATAGTAAGTCATCTGAGAGAGAAGCTGTAGAGAATACTTAGAGGTTGGGGGAGGAGAGAGAAGGTGCAGCCAGCCACCAGGCATAATACAGTAGGATTTGTACTTTGAATACAAAGAGATTTAACGCATTTCTGCATCTACCAGTGATGGAAATAATTCTGGTAGGTTAAGAGATGTGAAGATGCTGAGTTTAGTATGAAAATGCCTCAGATGCACAAGTAAGAGAGACAGTGAAGTGATTCCTTGAGGCCAGCATTGCATTGTTCAAAGTAAAGATAATTTTTAATCCAGATTTTAATCTCTAAAGACAAACTGGCATGACTGTGGCTCTCAGAAAGGTGTACTAAAGGCTGCTGTTTCTGGAGGACTGTGCTTTGCAGACAAAGGCAATGTGAATAAATCATCTTAACCAATATCCTGTCTCTCTGTCCTTTGCAGATCAGCAACCGTGTCCTGTATGTGTTTTTCACACATGTTCAAGAGTTCTTTGGGAATGTGACCCTCAAGCAGGTGACAAAACCTCTTCGCTGGTCAAATATGGCAACAATGCCAGCACTTCCAGAAACACAGGAGAGCATCAAAGAAGAAATCAGGCGACAGGTTGGCAATTAACTTGAGTGTTTTTCTGTTTATCTTTGCCTGGCTTTTATATGTTCAGTAGTAAATTCTCCTAAGTTTGTAACATACTCTTTAGTTGCATCACAGTTATCCTGTCAGTGGAGACCACTGGGAAGAGCTTGCTTATTTCCTTTCCTTTTTTATGTGTGGAAAGTTGTTATGGTCTTGTGATGCTCATAGCTGTGTCATCCCTGGAGTGCTTTGCTTTGTAGGTCAGTACTTTTGTCGTGGGAGGAAGGTCAGGAGAGCCTAGGGAAGGTGGTTTCTTTAGTGCTGCTCCTTAGCTGGCTCTGGATCTGTGCTGGCTGTGTGTTAACTTGTTCATGGACATGTCAGGGTTTGAAAACCACAACTCCCAGCCCATTGCTACAAAGCCAAAAAGATCTTCCTTTTCAGTCTACCCTGAAATATATATTATTATATATTATAAATAATATATATTATTTACAATCTATTAAAGACAATCTCTTTGGCAATCTTTCTAGGAGTTCCTTCTGAACTGTTTACACAGAGACTTGCAGGCAGGGATAAAAGACTTATCCAAAGAAGAGAGACTCTGGGAGGTGCAAAGAATCCTAACAGCTCTTAAGAGGAAATTAAGAGAAGCTAAGAGACAGGTGGGTAACTTTTCTGTTTATTGGCCAGGCATCTAAGTCATGGATCCCTAATTCGTAACAGTGCAGAGGTACCCAGTTATATCAAACCACCCTTCAATCTTCTTTGCTGCAGATTTTCTCATCTTAATTCTACATACCTGACAATGAATTGTGTTTTCTGCTTAGCTGGCTCTCCCTAGGGACAGCTGTTCACAAAAAAATGTGTATGTGATGAAAAACTTAGTGTTTGCCAGGACAGGTGCTCATTACAGGCTTAAAACATCGAGTCCTGGAGTACCAAGAGGAATTACTGGAAGACTTGAGGCTAAAAAACTTGAGAAGTTTTTTTTAAACTATTTTATGTCCCACAGATGGGACAGACCATGCTCAAAATTTGGAAGACAACTGTGATAGTGGTTCTAAATTTGGAAAAGAATACATTAAAAAAAATCCTTTTTAGAGTAAATACAGTGACCAGGGAAGCTGTCCTTTTAAATGTTTTCTTTCTCTGGCAGGAGTGTGAAACAAAGATTGCACAAGAAATTGCTAGCCTTTCAAAGGAGGATGTCTCCAAAGAAGAAATGAATGAGAATGAAGAAGTTATAAATATTCTGCTTGCACAGGTAGCTGGCAGGCACTTACCTGTTTGCCTGATGGTATTTTATATTTCAGATCTATTAAACGCTCCTTTGTCCCTTCTCATGCAGTGGGGACATTGCAGGCTCAGAGGGGTCTCTGTGTCCATTAAAACACAAGGCTTTGTTTCAATGGTCAGTGAAGCAGGGAAGGAATGCTGACTGCAGGAGTGAGCCCAGAGCTGAGGAGACTTGTTAACAGCAGGAAGGAGACACCGAGAGAGAATAAAGTGGCCTTTGTTCATGTACTTAGAAAGCACCACTTCCCAATGTAGCCAGGTTCAGTACTGTTAACTGCTTTCCTGCTGATCAAAGGAAATAAGGCAACTCTTCTGGCTTTTTTGCCTTCTGTTGCTTCCCCCAGTAGCTTTGATCTTCTGCCCACTGTACTTTCTTCCTTATATTCATTTTCAAAGACATATAATTCAGTTTTTCTACTTATTTTACTGGTTGGCCAGAGCTTTCCCCTGTGATTTAAGGAAAGGCAGCCAAACATGCCGGGATTTGGTGTGTCATCTACACAACTATTCCGTATGGTCATTATCTTGAGGATTCAGAACAGACATTTTTGGGTTTGAACTTTTTATTTGCTTTGAGGTCTTGATGGATCAGAGTTCAAAGCAGACATTGTAACCACTGCCTCTGAAAGTATTTCAGAGAACAGCATCATCTCATACTTACTGTGTGTTCCTGTAGGAAATACAGTCAAGGCTTTAAGTGAACTAACTGATCATTGCAGGAGAATGAGATTCTAACAGAACAAGAAGAGCTGCTGGCCATGGAGCAGTTTCTGCGGAGACAGATTGCCTCCGAGAAGGAAGAGATAGATCGGCTCCGAGCAGAAATAGCTGAAATACAAAGGTAAAGGGGACAGCTCACAGCACAGCCCTGCCAGGAGAGCACACTGGGATTAAAAGTACAGATATGCTAAACCACACTTCAAAGCTCACACAGTGAAAATTAGAGTTGAAAGCCACTTGTTTTTATTGAAGTCTCAACAAATTTGAATCTTTCAGGATATTTTCTGTTGTTTTAACAATGGAATTATGATCTAAAGGAAACTTGACCCTGTGCACTAAAAAAATCCCCCTAGGAAATCACTGCTTTATTAAATTAAGCTTTGAAAGGAAAGTCCAATTTTGCTTTTTAAACCATTGGTAGATGATTGAGGGGATGCAAATGAACTCTCTTATGTTGCCACAGTTCTGGCAGACTCAAAAGTTTTTAAAGTGGAATTTGTCCTTGGTCTTTCAGTCGCCAGCAGCACGGCCGCAGTGAAACCGAGGAATACTCTTCCGAGAGTGAAAGTGAGAGTGAGGATGAGGAGGAGCTGCAGGTCATCCTGGAGGATTTGCAGAGACAGAATGAGGAACTGGAGGTAAGATTCGGTTCTTAGCATTCACTGGTTCTCTCCTCACATGGTGGCTACTTGACTGCACAGTGCAGACCGGCTGTGTGCATTGGTGTTTCCCAGGCTTTTGACACACTCTGGTTTTGTAATCAGTGCCATGTGCAAGTCCCTGTTGCTGTCTGGGCCAGCAGTGCTAAACACCCCTGAGCCACAGCACTGCTGTGCCAGAGGGAGCCCTGACATTTGTTTCCCTTCCTTAAAAGATCAAGAACAATCACCTGAACCAAGCGATTCACGAGGAGCGTGAGGCCATCATCGAGCTGCGGGTGCAGCTCCGCCTGCTGCAGCGCGCAAAGTCCGAGCAGCAGGGCCAGGAGGAAGAGGAGCCGGAAAAGCGTGGGGGCATTTCTCAGCAGCAGAGAGACACTGTCCTGGAGACAAAAGCAGCCAAAGAGCAGCCAAAAGCAAGCAAGGAGCAGCAAGTCAAGCCATCGCCAAGTAAAGACAGGAAGGAAACTCCAATTTGATCTGGCTCCTTGGCTATGCATAAAATCAACCGAACTGTGCAAATTACTGTAATTCGAGTCAAACTGCACAAATTATTGGTGGCTGTGTACATTCTGTAAAGAAACTTTTCTTTTAAGCCCTGGAGACTTTTGTCTCTAATACTTGTGGCTTCTACTCATCAGACTCAGGTGAGTTTGGAGAGGCCAGAAGAGTTTTCCAGTTAGTATCAGATTATTTCAAGACTGGTTTCCTTCAGGTGATATAAAATAATTCACTAACAGTTTTATTTCAAACCAAAATCATTATTTACATTCACTGGAGCAGAATTGGAGGATCTCATTTTCAGTAAACAAACAAAACCCACCCACACTCACTAATGATTTGCCTTGTGGATCTGTTCATCCTCATTCACCATAATTTCTGCTTATTAACCTAGTCACTTCTTGCTTGTGCCTTTGATACCTTTCTGATGCAGATTATATACAAGGGAGCTTTAAATTTATTCTGGGGTGGCTGAAATGGTGGGAGACTGTGGGGTATCGTGTTTACCTAACATGCCCTTAAGCTTCATTTTTGTTCTGAGATGTACTGAGTAAGTGTAAAAACTTGAGATGTTATTTATGTCCCCATAGGATGGAAATGTCCATGTCCTTTAGCAGTGTAGGTAAGCCATTGACTCGTCATTAACCACCCTCATCACACCTGTTTGAGACAGGCCCTGTTCACACTGCTGCCATGTAGCCAAGAGTTTTGTCTGCATCCATTTTTAATGTTTCCATCTCTTGGAGAAAGCCACTGCTTGTAGGCAGGGATGGGAATGGTTGTCCTTAGGACGTATCTGCCTGACCAAGCAATACAGCATTTCCCCCTGCACCAATGCCAGTCACTTGTGAATCCAAATGAGCCCGAAAACGACGCCAAGGGGAGGCACTGGGGGGGTTCAGCAATAGCCTCTCTTTTGTTGGTGTCTAACAAACCAACCACCACCGCCTGGGACTTGGTTTTTAATGCTTCTACCCTTCAAAATCCTCCACCCACACTGGCATTTAAGGGCCCTAAATACACTCATGAGGCTCACCCCTCAATCCATATATAGACAGAAACTCCACAGAGTGCATATAGGCTATCTTATTTTTTAATCTGGATATTTATTTTCAGCACCTGTTGGATGTGGTTGTATTCTTTATCTATTGCACTGTTGTGAATCATTGGCCATGATTTGATTTTTGTACAAATAATCCTTTGATATGTTATAGAAAAAAACAGCATAGTATTTTTTTAAAATTTGGAAAAAAGTTTATAAACACAGAAAATGTGATCAGATTACAAATGTAAACTAAAGCATTCTCCCTTGCCTTCGTTACATACATTTTATATTTGCTGGCAATATTTAAACTTTTTGTTTGTTTGTTTAATTCACACTAATTCCTATTGAACTGTCATGAATTTTTCTAATGTTCTTCAGACAAATCTCTTAATATTGGTTAACTTTTATTTTGTTAGGATTGTATTTATCAAGCAAATAAATTCAACAGCCATTTGAAAGTAGTTTCTCCTTCATAATGCAAATCACAGTTACTCTTCTTGGGGGGTGCCTGCAGCTGAGAAGTTCCTATGACAAATTACTGTAAGTGCATCACCCCTGAGGTCTGAAATGGAGGTGGAACTGCTGCCCCTGCAGCAGCACAGCTCCTGAACCAGAAACTTGGTGTCAAATCACCTGAGAGATGTTTCTTTGAATTGTTCTGTGCCTCAGCCCTACTCAGCCAGGTGGGCTGGAGCAGGACACCTGCTCTGCTTCCTCAGAGGGGCCTGGCTGCCCCAAGCACGGAAGCAGCTTCCTCACCCCAATGCCTGCAGTGAAAAAGCCACAGAGCAGCAGCCATTTGAGAGCCTGCATGTGGCAGTCGTGAATCATTAGCCAAAAAAAGCCAAAGCTAATTTCAAATAAAGCGGAAAGTAATAACAGCACAATAATCTGAGTGTGCTGTTCTGATCACATTATAAATTTATCACTCCCAAGGGCCACAGAACAAAATCTGAGCAGCATGGTCACTTGCATGAAGCACATACATGGCCTTGAAGGAGCAGGTTATCTCAATCAAGTATCATTTCAGCTGACTTAAAATATTCCTCTTTCCAAGGCCTTAGAGCCTGTATGTGCCAACTGCAGCAGCAGAATCTCTGTAAAACCCTTTGGACAAAATACCAGACTAATTTACAGTTAGTGAAAAGAGGGAAGAAGAGGCCCAACAACGTTAATTCCAGTGTTCTGGGCTTAACATGAGGGTGATTGGCCCGTTGGCTTCCTTCTTGGAAGTCTGAGTATTGCCACTAGAGGTGGCACAGGGTGATGGGACCCATGACAACAACACACCTTGTTTGACAGCCCTTTCCAAGACAAGCCTGGAACAGATCTGGTCACATCAGTCAGTCAGAAGCCCAAGGGATCAGGAAGCACCATACGCACAAATCACTGGGATTCCTATGCCAGCGTGAGCCAGGACACAAATGCAGGGTTTGCCAGCAGCAGGTTAACTTGCATCTAGCTGAAATCATGACAGCTTTTATACCCATTGAAATACTGCAGCTGTACTTGGAACAGCCTCAGACATCTGGCATACCAAGCAGAATTTTTCCCTCTCAGTAACTCTTTTTACCCTGAAAAACAGCAGCCTGAAGTGAACTGGTATTATCTGAACAGCTGAAAAGGACTGGGATTATTTTATTTACTGAAATACAAGAAAAAAAATAAACAGTGAGCAGTACTGCTCCCAGAGCACATCCTTACCACAAATCTAAAAACATTAGCTCGTGTCCAAGGCCCTGCAGGTTTTCTGGGCTCTGTGGTGTCTACACAGGTTTCCAGTGCTGGCTCAGCTTCGCTCTGACTGAAGCAGAAGGCACCTCTGCTGGTGTGACTGTAGAAGGTTCCCCACCCAGTGCAGTGAGGTTCTTGAAATGCCCTGATGTGTAACAGGGAACCACAGATGGAGCCCCAGAAATTCACTGTCCTTCACCATGGACATAAAAGATTGCTGTACAGGAGGTTTCCACCTCTAGCCACCATTCCTACACTAGCACTGGGGGATTCATTTTTATCTGTGTCCCCTCAGATTAACGAGCTAAGCAGTAATTTTAAAAATCTATGTACTGAAACCAAGAATTTGACACCTGACCATGTAAAGCTAATTTCTTTCAATTAAAAAAAATGGAAAACAATTAAAACATCAGCCTGAACCTCTGCCAAAAAGATCTGACCAAGCTTCATCTGTCAAGGTTTTCATTTCTCAGTAAGCAGCTCTTACTCCCAGTGCTTCATCAGCACAGGGAAAAATGCCTCATCCAGACAAACATGGCTTATATCCAACCACACAAGTTCTCCACGGTGTTCTTTAAAACACTCCCTGGGCAGAAGCCACAGCACCGTGCCCCATGCCAGAGCATGGCTGTCGCTCCTTCCTGTTCCTGGGAGACCAGGCACAACCTCAGGCCGAGCCCTGGGCTGCTGCCCCACCCTCTCAGAGAGGTGGAATCCGCAGGACCTGACAGGACAGGTCCCTCCCGGGGCACTGCCTCTGCCTCACGCTGGCGCTGGCACTGCTGACACAAAGGACGCTGCCATGCTTCCTCTGCAGCTTCTCGTGTTGCTGCCTGAGCAGCGAGAGCAAGGTCTGCCAAAGGATTACACTGTGCTAACAAATGATTCTAACCCCCCACTCCCCATCCGAACCGCACGAGTTCTCAGCAGGGTCACGAGGGATCAGCGAGACCACTGGAGGCAGACCAGCCGCTGCAGACTGGGCTACTCAGCACAGGCCTTGCCCTTCCCAAATCCCTCTTGTCTCTGAACGCCCTAGTCCAGGAGAGGAACCACAGCTGATCCCCCCTTGGAGGGGGAAGGGAGCCTTGAGCATGGCTGCAGCCTTGTTCATCTACAGCTCAGCTGATCACCATGGAAGTTTCCAATCCAAGTATTTTGATTTGACAGGAATACTGCTTCCCAGATTTCTGCACCAAGGAACACCACTTGCTAGCACACAGGAGATTAGTTTGGGAGTGCCAATGAGCTCCTGTTGCTGCATGCTCCCACTACTGAGAGCCACTGCCTGGTGTTATCCCTGTACAGGGCCTTGAGGAAGATGGGGTAGCACATTTCTGATGACAGCACTGCCTGTAGGAAACAATGTCAGGCACAAAGATCCAGAAGGTGACTGGAGAAAACTAAAAACCAAAAAAAACCCTAAACCCCTCAGTCAAGAGGCCAGAAGAAGAAACCATGAGATCAATGATCAGTACAAGAGAAATGGCCTGGCTTCCACTTGTGCCTTTGATGGCACCTTACTCAAACTGAGTTTATTTGGGTTTTTCTTACACTGCAAACCCGAATTGACTAAAAAATAATTGAAATTCCTTTAGATGTTCAAACAGTGCATCTCTCCTCCTCTCAGCCTTGCTAAAAAACATGCAGACAAGTGTGCTCAGTACCTTCAGTTGTCAGAGTCACGATTCCAAAGCACCTACAGGTAATTCCCTCAAAGCATTTCCCCCACAGAGACATTACTACACATCTGCAGAAATGGGTAATGCAATTTCAAGGAGGCAATGATCAGAGATCCGTAAGATGTTTAAACATTTGGTTATTTATCTCTGCTAAGTGACAGGGTATTTTAATCAGCTAGATGTAGTGCAACCTCAGCAGCAACTGACCCCTAAAATAATCCCATTAATTTAGGCTCTTTATTTATTTTTCCAATCTAAATAAAATGTTAATTAAAACTAACAGGCAGAATCCGAAGATACTTGGGAAGGGGAAGAAGATCATGCACATTTTAAATGAGTTTTTCTGTCATACTTTCATATTTTAAGGCAGTCTATCAGTATGTCATAACTCTGTACATAAAGAAATAATTAATCAGTTTAAATATCCTTTCCATGCTGGCAGACACAGGCACACAAGCCTTTCCCATCGAATACAGAACCAGCTTTTGCCCACCTGCCTGCCTTAGACTCCTCTTCCCATCCTACACAACAGAGGGGTCCCCCTGGGCTGAAACCAGGTCAGAAAACAAGAGCTGCACACCAGCTTCCCCAGCAAAGGACAAGGGACCAACAGGAGACTTGGCCAGCAGGAGGGAACTCAGTCTGAGTGCCCAAGCCATGGGACAGACTTTGCCCTCTGCCTCTCCCCTACCCATTCCAATCAGCCACCCCTGCAGCCTGACCTCTGGCAGTGCAGGGACAAGGGGCTGAGCACTAACAAGGCTCTAACAAGTACTCTGCTGTTCTGCTGTCCTAATGAACCCACGGGGCCAGGAACTTGTGCAGCAGCCATCTGGGGACATTGAGAGCAGTAAAAAAAAAAAGTTTCCAAGCCTTGCTCATGTCTTAGTAATAAACAAACCTCCCTCTACAGGGTTCTGACAGACAAACAGAAGTGTCTGACAGACATCTGTCAGTTTTATTGGCATGAAATCTGCAGGGATGTGTGGTGAGGAAACAGCCCTACCAAATCCTGATGGTTCCCTGGGGAGGAACAACTGAAGGCAGAGAACCTGCTGTGGAAAACAGCAAACAGGAGTAAGGCAGTGCTGAAACCAGGACATGGGAATGAAAGGCATTTCCTGTGAATAATCCTCATGAAGAAGGTGCAAGATTAGTGAGCCAAAAGATTAAATGGAGAACAATGAAAATTGCCTGTGAAGAACCAATCTGGTAATTCTACCAAGAAAGTGGAGGTAAATTGGTGATACAGCTTTTGAAAACCATGGACCAACAGATGATAATTCGGGAGCCACCTCCCTTTCTGCTCAGGAAATCCTGACCAAAAGAGAAATGAACTGAGGTACAGAGCTCAAATCTTCAGGCAAGGCACACAGAAGGTAATTCAGCAGGATCCTGGCAGCATCCCTGGACACTGCCCCACAGCAGAAACAGCTGCCTTTAGCACCACTCAGAACAAGGATGCACATCTCCCCAAACCCCATATCCTTAGGGACACGATTAAGATTGAATTGTTGACACTGCTAACACTGCTGGACTGAGAAAATCCTCCATCGGAGTTCAGCAATAGAGTCCACATCCCTCAGGGTGTAGATCAAATGCTCTTGGGAAATGCTAAATAAAGCAAGTCTTTCCTTCCCCTGCTTCTTGGGAATGATCAAATGAAGCAGAAAAGAAGGGGACGGATCCACGACATGCTGGGTGGAAGAAAAAGGAGAAAAGTAATTTCTCCTCTTCACTGAAGATGATTTTTAATTGTTACATGTCAGGGGAGTTCAGGCACTCTGAAACTCATAACACTCAAGTCTTCCTTAGGAAAAGCCTCAAACTTTCCCTCAAATTCCTAGGCCTGCACCTAAAGGAGTGCAGTTAAGCACTACTGCATAAATAAAGCATCTAAAAGTTCTGTCTCATGTTTGAACATAGAGGTGTTTTACCTTTATATAACTAGAAAATACCTAAAGGGATCAGATATAGTCCTTCATTTTACTGGACTGGTGGAAGAGTATCTAAGTACAGTGATGGAATTAGATTGGGCCATGTTAATTCCAGACTCCAAACACTGGAATTTAAGCCCCAATCCTCCAGTGAATACTGTGCTCCATTCAGAGTCAAGAGGATGACCTGAAGCATCCTCTGGCCTCAACAGAGAGCTGGTCCTGTTCACATCAGGAACTGCACACACACACCAACTCCAATTCAACTGTCATTACACTCAGGCAAAAACAGATGAAAGGATTTATATTCTCTGAACAAAATGCAGAAATCAACTGGACTCCAATGCATATAAAATGGGAATCATCTGGTTTGGGAGAAGATGAGTCACTTTCAGGTGCTCTGCTTATAGCAGCAGGGAGAGCGGCATTGCTCCCTGCTTCCACACAGCCTGCTGCCATCCACAGCACTGTGACTCTGCCTAGTCCTCAAGGGCTTTTGCCAATTTAGAAAAGAAAGAGGGACATGCATGGAAAATATATAACAAAAAATATATACATGTATATATTAAAAAAAAATGCACGCCAAAATAAGCAGATAAAAACCACACACATACAAAAAGTCATAAATAAATCCAACAAAAATCCTCAAGCCTAAAAGAAAAAAATCTTGCAATTTAAAAAACCAAACCTACCCAAAAAACCCCAAACCCACCACACTTCAAGGCAGAGAGAGATGACTCTTTCTTAACCACCTCCATGGCTGTGCTAAGGAGTACAACAGTACTAAGGAGTGCTCTGGGGAGTAAATAGCTACATTGTGTTTACAAGAGAAGAAATTGCAGAACAGTGTATTTTCCCAAAAAACAGGAGGTGAAAAAAAGGTATCTGCCTAAAGCTCAACTGCTAAGGCATCAGGTACCTGACTGATAAGTGAAAATGTTCTGCTAAAATACATCAAAGATAAGCTGCCACAACCATTTCTGCTTCCTCAGGGAAAAAAAGCTTCATCCCCTTTGGGTTCTGCAGGCTGGAAGAAAGGTGATTTAAGGAAGCTGTCCCTGGAAGACACAGAAGGAGATACTGGATCAGTAATTTTAAATGAGAGGAAAGGAAAGCAGTCAATGACTGCAGGCAGGTTAAAGGCAGTTTGAACTCACAGTTTTCTGTAAATCTGACTGAGGTGGATATTCAGACTTCCAGCCAAGACGCCATTTCACATTTGCTGGAGGAAGAGATTCCCAAGCAAAAGGGACACGTGGAAGAATCCAGCAAAACCTCAACTACATGGCCAAAGTACATCTGTGCTGTAGCATATTCCATCTCAAAATGCAGAGTTCTTTATAATCATTAAGCAAACCCACGACCCCTGAAATAGCCACCAAAGTGTAGAGAACTGAAAGAAAAAGTCCACTTTAAGTTCAAACTTCTTTTTAATGTCTCAAAAAGGTCACAAGATTTCTTTCAATCTTATTAATAAATTTTATTTGGACAAGTAGAGAACAACTTGTATCACAACAGCTTTTAAACAACATGATTAAAGACTGCAGCACTCCAAGGAGGCTCACAGATATGTACAGTATATGAAGAAAAAAGTTGCACCTTCAGAGCCGATCATGATCAAGTTAAAAATACCTGACTTAAAGTACATGTGCTAATAAATTTCCTTTAGGTCATGACCAGCATGAAAATAATTAGGACACAGGTACTCAGCAAAGTTTTCTGCTAATGGGTACAGCAATATGCTGCATTTAAGGATTAAAATCAGATTCTAGTTTAGTGTTAGCACTGAGCCCTTAAGAGAAATCCAAATTTCTACTTTTCCCCATTTACAAACATCAAAGCTATTCCCACTTAAGGGTGTGCCCAGCTGCACACAAATCAAGTCCTTGACTGACAAAAACTTGAGCGCTAATACTGGAGGTCTCAGTCCCGGTACAAACTCACCTCTCTGGCCATCCCGCCTATCAGCTGCTACAGAAAATACTTGCTAAGTTAACTCCTCAGGAGAAACAATGCAGGTCTCTAGAAATCACCACATCCTTTCTGCAATGAAAATGATCTGCCAATTCAAGTTTCATTTGTTCAGGAAGACAGAAGATTTAAGGCTTCGGTGGCAAAAATAATCCTCTGAGCAGTGTTTTTCTAAAGTCAAGCTGACACAGGTATGTTTACTTTTCCTTGACTTAAAATCCCTGGTTATCAGGTTTAGATAACATCCACCTGTTAAATCCGGCAAGAAATCCCTCCTTCCAAAGAGGTTGTTCTAAATCAACCATTTTAGAAGCATTTGAGGATAGTTTGTTTAAAATTTTTTTTAATTACAGCAACATTCAGAACTTAGTAGGTCGATGAAGCAGTGCTCATGGCATCATCCGCAATTTTGGTACTGGCAGGGTGGATGCTTGCAAAGTACTTGACGTCACTGTCACCATCCATTTGAAGAGCCATAATTGTTTGTTCCACAGCTTCTTGGTGAGAGTTGGCAGAATTCAGGAAATACTCTGTAAGAGAAAATGCACAAAACTTACAGGAGGAAAGTTTCTTACAGAGGAAGTATCTTACAGCAGCTACTTCAATGCCAACCTCATGAACCCTGTGAGATACAAAATTTCAGAGTGCAGTGCACACCTACAATCCAACTGGAACATCCAAGCAGGCACTTCCAAATATACCTGTGAATTCACCTTAAAAAAACAACATTCCATGTTTCAGAGCACAGTCACTCTAAAGATGTGGTTCAAGTACAGGATTTCTATGGCCCTTCGGTATAAAAGGATCACAAATTCCATGGGCAAAGAGGAAGGAAAGGCCTGGAAGATGAGTGTGTCTGTATTTTTGACAGAGGAAAGATACCATCAAGCCATGGCCATTCCACTCCATTTCCCTGCCAGCCTTGCCAAATAATTATCAAATGATAGAGCTAAGATAACATGAAATAAGAGTGGAAGAAGTTCCAACATTCAACAGTTTTGATGAACTATGGAACACAAGGTGCATAAAAGCAGTGTAACTACAAATGGCTCACAGGAAGATTAGTTGAGATCTGAGGTTTAAAAACTCCTGAACCGATTTTTTAAATCTGCCTTTCCCAATCCATCCATTCTCCCCATCATACACAGAACACCTCTGAGGCAGGGACTACCTGGGCCATGGCTTACATAAGCAATGCAGAATGGAGGTGGCACCATCCACCTGGGGGACACAAAAACACCAATGCCACAGGAAGAACAGTGACATCCTTGGCACGGTTAACAGAGGATACATCACTGCCCATCAGCTGATACACCTCAACTGTCTCCATATGCTTCCTCAGCATGCACAAGGCAGTGCCCAGTGCTCACTGTGTTGGCATCCTTGGTGTTGTCCAGCATTTGGGACATTTGCCCTCAAGCCAGTGTATGGTGTTGAGAGTGGAAGTGACCAGAAATGGATGAAGTGTTCCAAGTGTGGACACTGTGCTGTTTTACAAAATAGCCTAATACTTCTAATGCTGTTTTCCTTTACAGTGCTTTGGACTCTGAGCACTGCTGACTCCTCTGGCACCTGCAATGCACCAGGGATGCTTTCCCAAGTGTTGCCTTTTTCTGGTTTTAAAATTAAAACTAAAACAAAGTTTATGGGGAAAAGGGGTTTTTACTTTGGTATTTATTTAAGGATCTTTGGGTACAGCACTTCATCCAGGTGGAATGTTCTGAAATGCACGTACTGCCTTTTTACACACTGAAATACACACAACTATAGGTTTTGCAAATTAGTATATTTATCAAAGATTCTTTGAGGAGATGCTTGAGTGAACTTCCCATTCTGAGGATCTTTCTTCTTAGATGGGCCTATCTTAGTTTACGTACTGCCTTTTTACACACTGAAATACACACAACTATAGGTTTTGCAAATTAGTATATTTATCAAAGATTCTTTGAGGAGATGCTTGAGTGAACTTCCCATTCTGAGGATCTTTCTTCTTAGATGGGCCTATCTTAGTTTACAAAAATATGTTTTGCAGAGGACTTTGGTGTCTGAGACTTGTAGGATGTTTGGTCTTTTGGTTTAATGGTACAGTGGATTTCAGTTAAGTTATCAGGCTTGAAAAATGACAAGCATGTAGGTTAAAACCACTAAGAATACATAAAACTATATAAAAGGGTATATAAGAGGGGTATAAAACAAAAAGACAAAAAATCATCCTGGCATCATAAGCACAGTATGCAATTTGAGAGCTGCATGTCTTATTTCCTTAAAGAGAATCCAGAGAAACTTTCTTCCCACTGCTACAATGAAATATAAACCCCAAACAACAGCCATCTCTTCTCCCCCAGTGAGGAAACAAACGGTGGTTTGTATTCCTGCATTTTTTTCTTTCTTACTCTTATTACACAGAATATCAACAGATTTTTTTTTAACTAACTACAGGGCACTGTTCAACAACTTCACAGTTGCTAGTTGCTCACTTGCACTTTCCAATGACACCTCTACAAAGCAGCTCACTCATGGAAAATGACACCAAAAGAACAGGCTGGCATATGAGCAAGAACTCATTTCCTCAGCATCACACAACAGCAGGTCGGATACACAACAGGGGTCATGGCTCTATGTCAGCCAAGGTAATATCTCACACCAAGGAGACTGTAAAAGCAGCAGCCCATATCTGATGTTTCTTCTTTTCCAGGTGAATTTAGCAAAATTGAGGGACAAAAAACCCCCATGCAGTCAGCCCATTCCAACTCCTTCTGCCACTAACCTTTCTCTAAAAGGGTTTGCTTCAATGTTTTTGCGAGCAGGACGCGAACATTTGGAACCTTGTCAGATGCCAAGTGTAGTAAGTGTGGCAACAGATGCACAGCAAACTGGTCCATGGGCAGGCAGTCATCTTCACTGATAGTCTGGCAGGAACACAGAGGCAATTTCATTAGATTTCAGCACAGGGAGGATGAAATCCCAACACATAATCAGAGCTAACAGATCTTACTACCTTTGCAGTACCTATACAGTAGGTAGTATCCACAAAGTTTTAAAATCCACAAAGTTTTAAAACACAGTACAGTATTTTCTAGCACAAACCCAGATACAATGAAGCAAAGTAGAGTTGAGGAAATTCAGGCTCAGTTAGAAGCCCTCTTTATTTTGTATGAAATCTGGAACTCCCTTTTTTCCTTTTTAAATCACTGTATCACTTGAAAGTAGGAGAGAAAAGTAGACCTTTACAATTCTTCTCACAGTTAATTTAGTCTTTGTTTAAACTAGATACTGCATTAAGACAAAAATGGTTCACGTCAATGACCACCTCTTATACCCAAACATGTTTCTCTAAATAAGCTCAGAGCTCACATTTCTCCAACACTTCAAAAAACTATTCACCTGGGCAGCAGCCATGGTGGCTCCCAGTCTGCACCTCTGCTACAGCCTCCAAATGCAACTCTTTCCTTGGGATCCCAGCTAGTTTCAGCTCCTGTTTGTTTTGCTGAGAATGCACTGGTTTTGACCAAGCTGCACAAGCTGGCTAAAAAGATACAGGCAGCAGTTTCTGATTGATTTCTAAAGATTTATTATATAAATCTCACTTCTTGCTGAGCAACAAAGTAGCTCCACAACTCAGAGATTATTTTGCTACACTTCATTCAATATCAGATTAGATGACCTGGTGCTAATAGGCTGAGCTAAAGATGCAGTCAAGCTTATCTATGGAGAAATAGAGAAAAAAGCAGCCATGAAACTACTCCTTTGGAAACAAACTTTTCAAATATTCACCAACCTAGTGTCAACAGACAGCTGGAGAGTCCCAGTCCCCTTAATTCAATCACCACCACCCCCAAACAAACAAAAAAATAATAAAACCCACAACAAAACAAAAGAATATAAATGAAAAGACATTTCACCTGGCAAATAAAGACAAAAGTCTGCCGACCAGACCACTTGTGGCATCTACAGAACTTTTCAACAAGTTCGTTCATGAGGTCTACCACGAAGGTTGGTGTTGAAGCCATGTACAGCTTTTTTACCATTTCACTAACCTTGAAGAAACGAGAAGGAAAAAAAAAGTAAATACAAAAATTACCCCTGACCACCAACACTCCCAAGTCTGACATCTGCAATTTCTTTAGATTGCTTTACCAGCTTGTAGGAAATCCAGCGGACAGAGGACACTTTGTCTGCACAGAGGCTGAAAGCAATAGGGCGCAGGTAGTCATAGATGTCCCTGGCACTGTACAGGTCTAGAAGCAAGATCAGCTGCCTACAAGATGGAAGCAGAACCAAAGAGAGTACATCACAGTAAGAAAAAAGGCAGCTTAACTGAACATCATGATTTATATGACAACACTTATCAAACATGCAGTCTGGCCATAATGAAGCTACTGGGAAGCAAAATCTTCTATTTTTCAGTGCCATCTGCTTGTATGGGTCACTTGCTAATACTAAACTGCCACTTATTCACAATAATGACAATACAACTACCAGGAATTTTTAAGTGAGGGGGACGTGTGGAGTAGGATAAGAACCATCTACTAATCAAAAATGAAATTAAGAATATCACTGTAAAACATCTGTTATATGCCCTTCACATTTTCAAATATCCACAACAATAAAAATAATTATTCAGAAAACCACATACTCGGCCAGCTCAGCACGGAAACGCCAGTTCCTGCTGTTATCAGTCACCAGGAATTCGTGAAGCTGATAAAGATACTCTCGTCTTTTGTCAACATGAAGCAGCTGTAACAGTAAATACAAAGTTACATAAAGAACTACGGGCTACAATCAGCAGACAGAACAAGAGCATGAAATAGAACTAAGGAAACACTCTTTTTTACTTAAAAAACCTTAAATCTTAGCAACAGTGTTCTTTTCCTGGGCTAAACCCTGTAATGCTTAAGGCTGTAAAACCACATGAGGCACTACTGAAAGGAAAATGTGATTGAGCCTCTCCTTTTACTCTAGGAAAGGAGGCATAAACAGTAAAGACAGTTTTGGGATTTGTGTCTTTCAGCTCCAGAAATGAGGCAGTTACAAAGAAACTTTTACAGAAATTTGACAAGTAAGTTGCGTAGGCAGATTAAAACCATTAAAAAAAAAAAAAATCGTTCACTGTCATCTCTCTACTGAATAAACATGAACAAAACTCTTCAGAGAAAAAGAAGTACTAGCAACACAGATCTCCTGCAACATATATTCAAGTACTCAACAGGCATCTGTAGAGATTCCCAGAGAGTTACATGAGTGTTATGCTAAAAAGCAGGTGCATACAAAGAAATGAAGCAAAATCTATAACTGCACTTGAGCAGAGCTGAACACAGACATACCTTCAGGAAGTCATGCAAGTGCTTAAGCACACCTATCCTCACTTCATCTAGGTCCTTCAAAAAGCCATTGAAGACAGGAACTAAATCTCCAGCTGTAAGCTGGTCTCCAAGGATGACACCAAGTTCATGTATAGAAAATGCCAGTGTCCGTCGGACCTTCCACTGCAACAGAAATCAATCAGTGTTATTGATCCGAAGTGCTCCAGTCAAACTTGAGGGTCAGTATCCAAGCTGGACTCCCAGCAAATTCCACTGCTTACAAATATCTTTAACAGTGTCTCATGTAAGAACTGAAAATTACACTGGAAATTTAAAATTAAAAAAAAAAGGAAAACGGAAGAGAAGACAAATGACAACATATCATTTCTTCCACCTGAATATCAAGGAATTATTCAAATATAAGTCATCAAATATTTTAATTTTCCAGGTGTCAGGAAGGAGAACAGTATTCCTGACATCACTGCTCTTGCACACAGTACTTTTTGCTTTAAATTCTTTAGCATTAATTAGTTTCATGCTACTACTCTCTCATTCCGTTTTTAAAATTAAATGAATAAGACATATATCCCACAATATTTCAGCTGGGATATTTTAGCTTCCATAATAGGTAATGTTTCTTCCACACTTAGTGCCCAGCATCCCAAGGACCAGTGGAGCTTTCAGGCACCCTAAACTGAGGGCATATTGTTTAATTTGGGTAATTATTTCAAAAAAGCCTTTTAAAAATAAAACAGCATATATTCTTTAGCCAGCACTTTCCAGTTAGCATGGGCACCATTCTTTTGCCCTGGTTTGGTGATCCAATCTTAATTCAGATTAGACTGGTGATAAATTCCGGACACTTCTGAACACATGGTAATTTGTTTTTACTTATGTTTTAAATTTATTAGTTGGTTGTTTTTAATGGCTGCAAAGGAGTCTGGAAAACATGAGCAATAGCCATGTATAAAATTACTCACTATGTATCACTGAGAACTGCCGCTCCGACAGAGCAAGCAGCAAGCTCAAGAGAGGTGAAGGAGCCTGAGAATATTTAAAAAAATAAAAAGAGCATGTCCAAAATAGGAAGCAAAGAGGACTGGGAAACAACTGTAAACCGACAGCAAAATGCAGAAAGCCACCTCCTTACCACCTGACAAGAAAAATGCTGCTATTTCCAGTATTTGTTTTTAAAGCAGCAGTGCTGCTGCGTGGTGATAGCAATGTTATTCCTGTATGACTAACTGGATGTGGCACCAAGGCCTGGTGTGAGGCTGACTCACAGAGCTCCAGACATGCCTGCAGGGGCACGTCTGCTCGCACAGCAGCACAGCCCAGATTCTCAAACCTAGGAGACTCCCAGACACTGCCGTAAGATCTCAAGCAAGCAGAGGAAATCAAGAGACCTCTTCTCATTTTCCTACTGGAGATCCATCTCCCACTCTAACTAGCCCATTTCCTTACTACCTGAGCAGCACACACCATCCACTTCCTCCGAGACAACTACTGTACTTTTATTCCTTACAGGACAACACCAGCGATGGAAAGCTCTATGTAAAAAGCAGAGCAGCCCAACATCCAGCAAACATGAGAAATCACCACAGAGGCTCCCATTAGTCTTTGTCACATCCCAGAATTTCAGACTGCTCACCTGCATGTCAGATGCTTGGGCTCACCTGCATGTCAGATGCCAGAGTCTCGTAGGTGTCTTTCAAACAGTGCCAGTTCTGCCTGCCCAGGGTCAGTGCCACGCCAGGCAGGCTGTAGGCGCAGTGCTTGGCAATCTCGGTATCCACTGTTTGTGCGCGGGACGGATCAGTCATGGATAAATACTGATCCAGCAAGGCTTGAGGTACAACATCCTGCAGCAAGAGAAGGGCAGAGCATCTACACTATTTTCCAATTGCTCCTCATAAAGCTCACTATAATTCCAAGGCACTCTGTAAGGGAAAAAAACCCCACTTTTTTCCCCACAACTACAGAATATTATTTAATTACAGTGTCTTAAAAAGAGCACAATGGTTTTGTATCTGCTACGTTCCGCCAAAAGATTCCAAAGAAACAATAACATGACTGCAGGCTATTTGAAAATATACAGACCAACATAACAGAGGAGCAAGTGGACCAGTCTTCTTGGGGAGTCCAGGAAATGCAAAGACTGCATTCTACCTTTCTGCAAACATTCAGGTCACGCCTTGTGCAAACTGACCATTTTGTGTCATCCATAAAGATAGGCAGAACAGCAAATGATGCAACTTTCTCAAAAAAACCTTTCCTAATTATCTCAAAATCTTGGGAAGGTGGAGAGAAGAAAACTAAATTAAAATGCCTTGGGGAGGCAGGGAAGGGGAGGGAGCAGAGTACAGGGTGTTTAATACTGCTTCCAAACTCCCTGAATAATCAACAGGGAGGAAGAGGCTTCTCAGAGACAAAGAGATCTCTGGTAAAGACCAATCCTTCTGTCAACTGAGAAACTAAAGCATCTGAACCAAAATTTTGTGAAAACCTCTTTGTGTTGACTTCACTACTGCTTTTGGTTCAGCTGTGTCAGGAACTGACTCTATTAAGGGGGTGCACAAGAGGATTTTCCTAACACAGCTGCCAAACAGCTCCAATGACAAGAACAAGAGAGGGACTGAGGTTCCCACTCAAGGAATCACACTGACGCACAGTGCCAACGTAATACTGAACTATGGAACAACAAACATTTGATTCCTTTGGAAAAAATACCCGAGGCAGTTCCATCTTAATGAAAAGCTTTTGCACCTGTTCTGCAAAAAGCTATCAAGGAGTTGGGGGTGGCTCCTCTATAAACATGCAATTAAAAAAAAAAATCCTGTTTTCTCAATAACCGAATTCCCATTACAGCATGGTTTCCATAGAAAACTAAACCAAATGAAACAGAGCTTAAAGATCTGTGACAACTGTTACCTCATGTTGTCATCTCTCATGCATAAATATAACAGAAGCAACTGATAAATGAACCCATTATCTCTGGAAACAAGGAATATTTTAAAACTACTTAATTAAGAGGTATTTAACAGAAATTGTATCATGTCAGAAACAACTGAATGAAAAAGGGGATAAAGGAAATCCCCATATACATAAAAGAAGTTTCACTTATCTGATACATGTAAGAAAACCAGAAGTCACTGCCATTTACCTGTACTTTGGATTTTCTTTCTTCTTCAGGGCTGAAACTACTGTTGGTACTCAAATCTGAATCATGAATATAGTGAAGTGTAGAATCCATACTCTGTGAAAAAAAGAAAATAAAAGGTCACACAAAACACACTCTACGATTAAACACAAAAGAAATGCCAACATCAAGAAGGGTGCTGTCCTTGCCTCAGAGTCTATTTCTTAGATGAAAGGAGTACACGTTTTAATATCAAATATAATTTTGCTGCCGCCCAAAATCAAAAGGTCTGCGAGATAAACCTGCTTTCAATTTCAAACAGAAGTTCCTCTTACTCTGCGCTCCACGTTGGTTCTTATAGAATGAAAATCACAGGAGAGGAGTACCTTTGAGACTGCATTAAGGAAAAGATAACTAACATATGGGTCACATTAGTTCTCCCCTGAATGAAAAGTAAGGAAACACCTGTAGCTGATTTTGCTGCTTTGCATTTATGCTAGAAAAAGGTCAAAACAAAGCCACCTTCGCACTGAAGAGTAGAACCCGATGAGGGTCACACTGTTGCACCCTTCCTAGAGGTGATCATTCTATAATCTCTACACATAAGCTTCGCCTTCTAAGACTGAGTCCTACTTGGCCACAGCAGCTGACAGTAGTCATCACCCCTCTCAGCAGTCCTATTAAAATTATTTTTAGCAATCATTTTAGCACCTTGGCTACACCTCAAGGCTATCTGGGACTTGAAGATAAGGGAGAGAACAGTGGCAGAGGTGTGATGGGCTGCAATAAACTGTGCTGCTGGAGGGGATGCAGCATTGATGCTCTTGTTGTAAGTGGAGCTCCCCAAATACAATGGACTTTGCATAATAAACTACGAATTTCAAGCAGTATGCTATGAATACCTGAAAAGTAGAGCAGGCTGCTGTGTGGTTGAACAGGACAAAGGCATTTCTGCTAGGTATGAGCCAAGGTACCTATCTATTCACAGATGCTGCAGGGTGAGCTCCCAGGGTCAACACAAGCAAGGAGAACATGCCTACTTCCACCAGCTGTTCAGATCGTTTTGACAACGAGAATTTTCCACCAAACTACAAACTTCTCCAAAAAAAAAAAAACCTCCAGGATACAATCTGGCTTCCTTGGTTTGACTTCAGACAGTTGCTTTTTCCTCCTCCACAAGCTGCTTTCATCTAAGCACTGGGCTATAATTTTAGCTGCTGAGGTGTAATTACAGGTGATAAAGAACAGGGAGAACTGTGAGGCAATTGCATATCTCTGGCACAGCAGTCCATGTCACCTGTCAGGCTTAGAGGCAGCAGCAAGAAGGTGTTAAAGAGTCAAGGAAAGAACAGATTTGCAAGCAACTCCATAACTAAATGTGTCCAGCAGCATACGGCTCCAACTATAAAACCTCCAGAGGCTCTGAAAACTATCTCTGCAGGATTTTTAGTTCGACAGTCAATTCCTCCTTCACTCTTTTTCAGCCTTTTGTTTGTTGGGGTTTTTCTTTTCCCTGAAAAAGATTATTTTCAGCATTGCCAGAGTCACCACCTTTGACCTCTTGCAAATCAGGGAATTATGAGGCAGCCAGTACACCCTAGCCACAGCGCTTTCCTTGAGCTGCCAGTCTGCATGGGACCAGAGGTTAGTCATCCATTCTGTTACAATAAAAATTTAAGGACTCCCATCTCACATTACCTGCTACTCCATTTCCAAAAGCCTAAGCTAAAAAAACATACATTATGGATTGAACCAAGTCACACAACAGAATATAATGGAGGGTGTCACAGATGGGAATGTTTTTACCCAGCCACTTTTAAAGTTAAATATGCATTCCAGAGAGGAAGAGTTTCAGTACAAAGAACAACAGCCATCAGTCAGTATTTAGGTTATGCAGTATCTCTATCCCTTAAGATGAAGTTTCATCTGTACTTCATCCATGCACACACAAAACTGAACATTGCAGAGAGCCAGGACATGAAAATTCAGCAGGGTTTAGCCTGAAAGTTTGTGTACCAAATGCAAAATCTTTGTCATGGCCTTACAGATCTTGACGGTGAAGTTTCCTTCGGCTGCATAACAAGAGCTCTGAGGTTGTGCTCCAAAGATCTCTGCTGTGTGTCAAGGGTTGCACACCAGGACAAGTGGTGCTGGTGTTTCCTGACAGGGCAGCTGGCCCAAATAAAGAAGAGGCCAGTGTCAGGGGTCCATCTCCTCCTGGCATCCATCCTATTCTTAGAGAGAGGTACTTGTGCCAGACAGGAATGGGAAGGTTTTAGCCCAGTTTCCTTTCTCCCTCTACCTCCAAATAAAAACAGACTCCCACACCCATCCCTTTATCAAATCCGACAGAGAACATACAACCTTAAGAAAATAAAAACAGTGCCTCTCGAGAAAAATGAACAGCTACCCTCAACAAACAAGCTTCATCATGTCCCAAAATCTTACTGGTTCACTCTATTACACCATTTATTTTCATTTGAATAGAGAATCTCTCTTTAACATGCAATATTAACTCCTTCATGACCCAATACAGCTGCCAAAGGACAAGTAAACTGTGGTTTTGCTTAGTGGTATGTGTCCAGAACTATATAAATATAGTAATAGTACGTAAATATAGTAGTTCAAATATAAAATGCTAGAGCATGATTTCTCTGAAGTGTCCAGTACCCTACTGACACACTGCTATGCTGAGATTTAAAAATCCCGAGCAAAGACAAAAAGAAAAAAATCACCACAAACACAACCCCCCCACTAAACTATAAAACCTGAACAACCACCTGTAAAAATCACTGCTAGGGGCAACAGTCACTTGCTCAACAGATCACAGCTTGATTCCCAGAATTCTAGGTCACCTCTATAATATCTGCTCACATGTAAAATGAGGCCTTGATTCAGTGCCAGTAACAAACAAAGAACTGACAGATTAAGAGCATCCCTTTAAAGCACAAAACTGAAACATGCAAAATCAACACATACCAGCAATGTGACTGGTTCTTAAACTTTCTGTCAGCACTATACTCTGTAGACAAAAACATAAAATGCAGGACAGGTCCCTCTGAACAAACACAACCCTCACCACTCCCAAAATTCTTAAGAACAGAGGATAAATGTACATTGTCATTTTAGGTTAGCATTAGAAAGACGTGACTACAACAGATCCTATGATTAAAAAAGCATATTGAGCCTGACATAAAGGAATCGGGGGCAGGTTGGTGTTTTTGAAACAAACCACATTTGTAGAGTTAAATTATGATTGTGAATCATCAGCAGTATCCAAGTAAATGTCACATTTCCAAACTCCTCGTTTTGGTCTCTCTAACAGCTGAGAGAAAGAGTTAATTTAAACGTCACCAAGAAACACTGCTCTAATTACAGAAGGATGAAAATGTTTGCCCTGAATTGGTATTAACTCCTAGACGTTTCAAAGATGTTTGTCAAAATTTCATCTGGAAAACACCATTTCAGCAGTATGATTCACCAAATCACTTACTCTAGTTTTATGGAGACTGTTTTGGAACTGTTGCTTTCTGCAACAGCATTTAATACCACCAGAGCTTGTGGCATTCTATGCAATGAATGTAGTGGGTTTGGCCTGACACATGGCAAAGAAGAGAAAATAGTATCAAATGCCACGACTACAGCTGGGCAGGGAGCAGGGAGGTGAGGTGAAGAATTAAGTGCACAAACCTTCAAGATGTTACTGATTGCTAGAATAACTTCCAGCACATCACACAACATCTCGATTGCAGGTCCTGAACTTCTGTGATGCAGACTAGTAAACTACTATAAATCAATTCAACAGGGAGCAAAGGGAACAAAGTCCCTCATTCTCCAGGTTCAAGGAGGGGCACTGGAGAAGATTCACTTAGCAGCAGGGCTCTGTTTTAAGCAATAAACTGTGGTAGCATTAAAACATCTTCAAATGCAACAGTCACAACAGAGATTTTAACAGAAACAGCTCCAAGAATTTACATGGACTAGCACAGAACTGGCAAAAACAAAGGCACCCAACAAAACTAATTTTCTTTTAGCAGCTAGCACTCCCAATACCATCCAACAAACAGGAATGCCACACTGGCCAGAAGTAGAAAGCATTTGGCTGCAGATCCTCACATGAATGCAAATTACAGCTCTGTTACTGGAGCCCTGGGAACTGTAATGGGAAAAAAACAAAGAACAAACTCGCTCCTTACCTCAACAGTGTCACCAATTAAAGGCACAATATCACCCAATATAGGTTTAAAACTTTGTTGGTCATTGATGGTTAGTTCAGTCTGCGAATCTGTTCCCTTGCCAACAGTGGCCATTGTCTCTTCTTGAGGATCCAAACTGGATGCTCTGAGTGCAGCAGACAACACCTCCACTTGTGCTGCAGTACATGAAAAAAAAATACATCAGAGACTAAACTGCAATAAAACTTTTATGCAGTGACTAATTAACTGAAAGATGGCGGAGGAACTACAGGAGAGGTACAAAACAGAGCATTAGCTGTTGGTAAATCCTAAATGAGGGACAATTAAAGTGCTAGATTAATACCCCACTCTTTTCCTAGGGTACTCAACCAAACCACGGTCCAGTGAAATTTGTCCTTCAAGCTGAAATAAACAAACAAAACCCAAAACCCAATAGGTTTGGCAGGATTGATTCTTTAGGAATTTTAGTAAATATTAATGGTGCAAACAATTGGGGCAGAACAGCCCATTTATATTAACTTACAGACTGGGTCATCTGTGGGAGGTGGAACTAAGAGAAAGAAAGGCAAAGTAATTCAAATAAAGATTGAGAACAGGTTTAGTAACACACAAAGGATTTCAGTTCTGAGAGGTTGTTTCTCCCTCTATATATGTTCATTAAATTCTTATATTTATTAGCAACTCTAAAGCAAGATCTATACATAAAGATGCCAGACCTGATACTTCAGCCTTCTTGGAGGCTCCAAACAAATAAGAAGGTTGTACTGTTTGATGTTCTCTTATTTATCTAAAGAAGGCATTAGCACTTCATACTCT
The DNA here is from genome assembly GCA_013396875.1 of Vireo altiloquus. Taxonomy (NCBI): domain Eukaryota; kingdom Metazoa; phylum Chordata; class Aves; order Passeriformes; family Vireonidae; genus Vireo; species Vireo altiloquus. The sequence continues at coordinate 1,452,770 of VZRF01009670.1, forward strand.
CCTATCCACTCTTTTGGAAAAGATCCAGCAGTTCTGAGGCTGCTGTGTTTTCCATCCCTGTTTACTACCAATTAGAAAAAGCTCTGTTGAGCAATGTTCCCTGGATATAGCCTGACCTGAGATCAGGTATCAGAGGCAATCTCAGCTGCAAGTGACACAGAATTCTGTGCAGATTACTTTACCCTGCCACTTTCCTCCTCCACTTCTTTCCAAGAAGGTAAGGAGGAATAAACTCCTCACTCATTAAATTTACCCAGCCATCCAGAAGATCTGTTTCTCATAGATTTTGTCTTTTCCGAGGTTTCTTAAATGTTCGCTGTGAAATTACATGACAAACCATATGCTTGTATATTGCCATAGTAAGCTACAGAATTCTGAATTTCTCCCACTAGCTTTCTGCATATGGTTGTAAACAAGAACTAAACAGTTGGACTAATTTGTAGATAAAAGAAACAGATATGAAATATTACAAGAAACAAAAATTGTTAACTCAGCAAAATCTTAGATTAGAAATCTTAGCAAAATCTAGCAAAAACTAGAAAACACCCTATGGGTTTGTCAGGAGAGTCTGATGAGCAGGAATAAAGACAATTCCTGACAACATGCAATGCTAACTCTCTAACTGTGTCAAATTTTTGACAGTAGTCCGAAGATATTCTTGCTGTATTACTGTATTCCTCAACAGGAAACAGGAAAAACACATCATTAAGAACTTCACATATAACCAACATCATACTAATACTTCCACTATAAAACTTATTATGTGAAAAATATAGTTTAAATATGTATTATAATTTACATATAAATGTATGAAAATAAGGAATTTTACCATTTTTAAGACTAATAAGAGGTTGCTACAGCCTCAACTCTAGAAGTGTTACTTCACTGACAATAAACTAATGTACTTTAAGACCCATGACAATAAAAAAATATCAAGGTTAATAAATTTCCCCAAAACTTAAACGTTAAATAAATCACCCCCCAAAACCAGGCAAAATAGGTGGCTATGCTAGGGCAAGAAATGCCTGGTTTTTTAGAGAAATCAAACATGAAAACGAAAAAGAATTCTATTCTGTTGCACATTAAGCAGACAACTCAAGGACAACTTCATAAAAAAATGTGCACACACATTTCTCCTCACACCTTCACTTAAAAGTCAAGAAAGCTTGCCCTGTCTTGGTAAACACATACTACTTCAACACTCTTAATAACGTATTTTCTGAAAAATCCACACAGAGCTCCAAAGATTACTTCTAGTAACAAAAGTATCTACAGCAGTAATTGGGAATTTTCCAAGACATATTCCCCACCCATGCCCCACTGTCAGCCTGCACACCTGGACCACCCTTGCTTAGGGGCTTAACAGGATTAAGTTATCCTTATTTCCTCTGCCTGCCCTAGAAGAAATATGATAAAAACGTGCATTTCCTGAGATTCCTGTCAATTCTACAATCTCAAAATATGGGGGTGAAGGACAGGAGAAGCCAAACTCCCAAAGATTTCACTGACTGGCAAGTGCCTTCTTTCTTCTTTCAGTGCTTATTCGTGACTGCAGTGCTGCCATTCACTGAAAGGTGAAGGACCTGAACTCCATCAACATCCTAAGGTCCTAGCTAAAAGAAGAGCTAAGCATTGCTGCTGCTCCTCATCTCTCACAGACACTTCCTACTGACATGAGACAAGCAATGGTTTCCAGAAAGTAATTTCAAATTCAAGTAAAGGTTCCCCTTTCATGAATGACAGAGAAATGCTTCAGAGTTTTTACGCAGCAAAGTATGGATAGGAAGATTAGAAGGGAATCTGCTGGCTAACCAGCTTTTGCAACTACCATCAGGAAAAATTGGAGCATAAAGGTCAGTTTTGTACATAGCACAGAACTCAGGTACTGCATTGCTTAGATAAAGTCAACATTCACTGAATCTTAGACCATATAATTAACTCTTTCTTCAACTTTTGCTTCAGGTGGGATGTATTTTTGAACAAGAAAGTACATACCCTTGGCTACTGTACCTGCATCCTAAAATAACTGGTACAATCTATAAATTCTAAACCACATTTTATCTGGCCTTATTGAATTTCCTGGTTCTCAGGAGTTTCTGTCCTTTCAGTAAGCCTTACTGTTATTTTCTATTTCTCCTGATGATTCACCAGAAGACATTGATGTCTCTTTTATTTTTTTCTCTTTTTCAATTCTTTATTTTTCTAAAGGATCTTCCTCACCCTCACTTCTTACTTAGAGGCAAAGGGTATAAGCTGCATAAATGGGTACAGAGATGAAGTAACTGAAACATAAAACCAGAGTTTATTCTCCACTCACTCCTCACCTACTGTTCCATTAACAACAGTGCCAGTAACCTAACTTACAGTTCTTATAAAGGAATGGGATCAACTAACCCCACATTTGGGCTAGTTTATCCCTATTAGGTCTTCTTTTGGCACAGCAGCTTGTAACTGGCATAAGCCACAGTCAGCCTGAGTAACCTGCAAGTCAGGCTTCCTCCATTCCCCCAAATGACGTAAGGAAAGCTGACATTACATGATTTAGCCCTATGCAGAACATAAGGAAATAAAACCAGTTGAAGAAAATGTCCATGGAAAGAAAAATAAAGAAATAAAAACATCTGAGGAAAGAAAAGCAATCTCTGAAGGAAGTGAAGACAGCAGCAGCCTCAGAGAACTGGAAGAACATGACCTGAATAAAGGCCCTGAGATAATTTTTAAAAAGCTGGCATACTTCAGAGGAATGTGCAGGTTCCCATCTCCTAGTCTGAGACCTTCCAAAGTCTGCCCAGTGGATTGGAAAGGTCCTTTTAACAGGGATGGCAATATCAGTACTAAACTTTGCACAGCTAGCCAACAGTTTGCCTGTGAGAAGACAGGATGTGTTTATCTCGGTTGCTGACTGCTCAACCACCTATTACTAAGATTCATCACTTTGGCAATGAGCTAGTTCTGGAAGGAAAGCCACAAGGTAAAGAGTGAGATTCAGTTAGGGCAGTTCATTACTTTTTGAGAACGAGATTAGGGAAAAATATTCTATGATGGTTACTGATTACCATTAAAAAACTGTTTTTGCTGGAGATATCATCAGTCTCCATGCCTTGAAGCAAGGATCTAAAGCTTGGAACAGAAAAGTGCTCTAATGAGGGGCACTGCAGAAATCCTGAAACAAACCAACACTACAACCCACCCCTCCTCCCCCCCCCCAAAAAAAACAAACCAAACACAAAACACCAAACCAAGACTACATAACCATGACCAGTGTGTATGTAACATCCAAGACATCTGGAAGACAGGGATATGCACTGAACATGCTGTACTCTGGGCTGCATGACCTGGTGATGCCTTTCCTTTGACTCTTCCCATTGGCATGGTACACTGAGGGACTCCTCAGATAAAAACTGAGTTATTCTGTTCTTAATACTTCTGCTATAATGATGCAGGCAGGTGAGGGGAGAAGTAACTCAGACAAAACAGAAGGGTGAAGTGAGACGCGAAGTAGAGGAATGCCAAACCCAGAAAAGAAGAGAAATGAAAATAAAATAGGAAACAGGAGGGGAAATACGTGTGGAAGGGAGGGGACAGGGGTACAAAGGTATAGTAGCCGCTAGGGATGAACATAGAGTGTAAAGCAGAGGGTGTGGTGGGAGGAAGGAACAACAACAAAAAACACACCAAAAAACCCCAACAAAACCATACTTTTCTGACTCAGAAAGAATCATTGCTGGCTGAACTTCAGGACCAAATCTCGACATCTGCCTCAGCTGTCAGGGACTGGCTCTGAAACCAACTGGCAAAATGGAAATCATCAACCTCCTCTGACTGAACAGTGAAAAACAGCACCTTATTACCATCACTAGATATTCTGCAGAGTCAAATACTGAAAATTCAGTGTGATCTTAAGAAACTTCCAAAACCATGTGCCATTATGGTTCCACACAACAGGAATTCATTTTCTTCTTCTCATAAATTTACAAAATGCTTCCAAAAAAAGAAAAAACAAAACAACCAAAAACCCATGTCATGAGAAGGCTGCTGAATTTGCAGTGAAGCATGGAGAGGAAAGGCACATCCACAGTGTCAAGGTCATCTGAACAACTTAATCTTATTGACTCATGCAAAACATCACACACCACAGTCTCATTCCCAAACCACACTTCATCCCTTCATCTTGTCATGCCTTCAGGATGCTTGGCCAATTTGCTACAGAAGCTAGAAGATGTGTACCTATGGAAGCTCTCCAGCATGGCAGGCCTCCACTTACCCACCACAGAGAACACAGCATCTTCCACTCCCATCCCTTGGCTAGGAATGCAGCAATAAAGACAGGAGCACAGCATGGAAGCAGGAATCCAGGACTTAGGTGACAGCAAGCCAATGAAGAAAGTAAGTGCAAGAAAAAGATCACAGGGATTTAAAAAGAAATAAAGAGAGGAAAAAAAAATCTCCTAGCTCGCTCAGTCATCGCTGTCAAAGCAAAGCCTACTCACAGTAAAGGCTCAAAAACATAATGGCCAGCTTTGCAGAGAGGGGGAAATACAGGCAGGGAAAGATCCTATGGACCACTTGGGACCAGGGCTGCTTGGCATACAGTTGTAAGCTGTGTATACTGGAGACAAAATTATCTGTGAAGTGAAGCAGTTTCATAAAATTTCTATGAAAACAAATTAAGATAAGCTTTTGAATGAGTATTTATTCCATCAGTTTGTAACAACAGTTTTAGATGGGATTGCCATGAACAAAGAGGCAGTCAGGGCTCTGATCTTCTGGATTGCCCCCAGAGCAAGCCTACTTTAAGTCAGTTACTCAGAGACTAAAGTCTGGATACCTACCACTTCTACGTGTGCCACAGTGTTTGAGACAACCATGCAAAATAATACTATTTACACTTTGTGCAAAATTGAAATTGCAATGTTACTAAATTGAAACAGGCATGTTGTTAAATTCCAGCTTCTCAAGTATTTAGACTAAATGATGAGACCACAGACAAGAGGAAAAAGTGTAGAAGTTTTGGGAGGAGTGTTTTATGGGGTTTCACTACACAGCCTTGACCAAGTCAGAGGTACTGCACAGAATACAAAGGTGACTGAGTAATCAAGACCCCCTCACTGCCACTTTTAATTAGAATAAATGGCATTGCTAGCCATAATTAAAATCTTTCCTAAGTGGGGAACCTATGGTGTGACAACCTAGTAAGAGTTTTCTTCTACTGAAATGTGCAAATGTTGGTCAACAACTGCACAGAAAACCTCCTGATACCCATTCGAGAGAACAACAACCAAACAAAACAATTCCAAAAAGCTGCTCTGAAACAAGATATCAACACACATGATAAACAACCTCGTAACACGGGACAATTCTGGATGTACAACTGCATGCTTACATAACTCACTGTAATTTGTGTATTAAGGTATGTTCTGTAACTACAGACAGAACCATTTCACAAAGTAAATCTAAACAGCAGTGCAAGCTTTTGCAGCTGGTTTCAGAGATGGGTTATGTGAAGACTGAAGTCATCAGCAAGGGTGATGTTTCTTCTTACCTCTCTCAGTAGTGCCCAAAACACTCCTAAAGCAGCAAAGTTTTATCTGCTGACTTCACAATTAATTAAATAAAAGTACAAAATGGATTTTAAAAAAGTTATGAGTATATCAACCTACTAACAATAAAAAGAAGCTGAAAGCGGTATCAGTTTAAACATTCTAAAATGTTTTTCCCCAACTTGCCTCTCCTTTTCCTCCTCCTTTTTCTGGTATGGAGGCATACTTCCCCCCAAGAGATTCTTCTGCTCCAAAATAACATGGCTTCTTCCTTAGTGGAACCTCCAGACTTTCTGACTGTGACACTCAAGCTTGATGTGCCTTAAAAATTATTCAGCACATGAATACCAAGAAAAACCTATTTTCAGTAAGTATGTGCAGAACAGCCAAGTCTTTTTAGCTCAGGAGGTGTCTCTGAAGAGCTGCTCCACCCCTTTGTCACACTTATGTAACCCTTCTCCATTCCTCAAGAGCTTTTAAAATGGAGAATGTGTTTTCACTTCAAGAACTAAGCTTGGATCAATTATCAGCCTGATCCAACAAACTTGTCTTATTAAAGCTGTCAACATGTGACTGCAATAACAAAGCCCTTGCAGAAAAATGGAGACTATTTAATCCAAAATCAAATGGATAATGCATAAAAAGAAAACCATTATTCACACTGATAATGAAAAAAAACCCCAACTCTTAATCTGCCTTATTTTGCATGTGTGCTAATTAGAAATAAACTTGCTTATCAAAAGCTTATGCCTTTGAACCATCTATTTAATTATAATGTCAAAACAGGCAGTCAGAACTTTATACTTCTAACTGCATGTGCATTCAGTTCATAAAAGGAATCATACTCCTTTTAAACATCTTTACACAAATGCTAATTCCCTTTTTGTTCACCATCAATTTTCCTCAATCTCTTTGAGGAGCACGAGAAAATAGTACTTATGACTTTTAGAACAACTAAGAGGTTAAAGCCCAAATTGCTGAAGCAACATATGTTCATCTCCTAACACTAAAAATGCTTCAGTGTCTTTACCATACCTTTAACATCTGGATCATCTATATGGGGTTCCAAATTTTCTATCATTTCTTCTAATTCCTTCCTTGTTGCCATAGGAATGCTTGGAGACACTGGCATAGTGAGTTCCTGAATTTCTCTATCAAGTTTTATATCAGAAGTCTGCTGAAGCTCAAAGTCAATATCTATTTCAGGAAGTGGAGTCCTCCAGAAATGGAAAGAGTTGAATAATTCCTGCTCTGAAAGAGAGGTTTCCTGTGAATTGAGCCCAGCCTCCTGCAGATCTATTGTACAGCAATGAGAGCTCTGATCATTCTCATCTGCCATTTCCCCACGAGATTCTGAAGGCAAAATGCAACAGAAGGATGACTCAGTCTGGAAATCACTTTCCCTCTTGGAGTTATTTGACACTGTATTTTGATCTTCCATGACATTTTCAAGTTTTGTTGCAAAATCATCACTATCATCACTATGTGAAGACAGATCCTCTGTCCTGTTGTGCTCTTCATCTGTTCTGACATCTTCTGTGGTCCTGACTTGTTCGCTGTTGAACGCCAAAGCAAATGGACATTTAAAAACCAAAATAAACTTGTTATGCTCTTGAAAATTCACACACATGCTATCAGCTTGTTACTTATCAAAGTAAAGTTACTTACACCATAACAAAACAAAAATCATAGAATCACAGAAGGGCCAAGGTTGGAAGGGACCTCTAGAAGGCACCTGTGTCAACCTCCTTATTCAAGTAGGGACACCCAGAACCAATTGCCCAGGACTTGTGTCCAGACAGGTTTTGAGTATTTCAGAGGATGGATACTCCACAGTCTTCACGGACAACCTTTGCCAGTGCTTGAGCATCCTTGCAGTAAGAAAAAAGTGGGTTCTGATGTTCAGAGGGGACCTCCTGTGTTTCAGCTTGTGGACATAAACTCTTGTCCCATCAGTGGGCATTACTGAAAAGAGTCCAGCCCCAGCCTCTTTTCACCCTCCCGTCAGGTATTTATGAACATTGCTAAGACCCTCCCAAGCCCTCTCTCCTCCAGGCTGAAGTGCCAGCTCTCGCAGACTCTCCTCACGATGCCCTAGTCTGTCACTTTGTGACCCTTCACTGGACTCTCTCCAGTGTGTCCCCATCTCCCTCTGGATGGCAGCATGACCCTGTGGGTGAATGAGCCACTCCTCCCTGTTTTGTGTTATCGGCAGATGTGCTGAGGCTACCCTCTGCTCCACCATTCAGACTGCTAACGAGGATGTTAAACAGGACTGGTCCCAATATTACCCCTCATGTACATGGCCAGTTACTGACCTTCAACTACAACCACTGACCAGCACCCGTGGGCCCAGCCAGGCAGGCAGCCCTCAGTCCTCCTCACTATTTCCTCATCCAGCCCAAACTTCAGCAGCTTCTCCACAAGGATCATACAGGAGACCATGTCAAAAGACTCCCTGAAATCCAGGTACACGGTATACACTGCTCTCCCTTGTCTATCTAGTCATCTCACCACAGAACATATATCCTAATTCTGGTCTATGAAGATGGGAAGATCCAATTCTTTCCATTTACCAAATATTAAATTTATCCAGGAAAGTTAGTTTTCCTAACCCCCTAGTTCATGCAGAGGAACCAGGATGTAAAAATAACTTGCAGATTTAGTAAATTTACCTGTTTTCCTGTGCAGAACCACAATCTTCTGGGCTTTTACCATCTTCTTCTTTAAAGTACTGGCCACTGCTGGATGGATTAGCAAAAGTTGATATGAAAGGCCCCAGAGACTGAAAAGCTGCTTGGCGCACCTAGTGAAAAGGGTCCAAGGTGAAAAAACAAAATTATATTTATAAATCTTACTGTCCTATAAAACATAAAATGCCTGCTACTAGGAATTGAAAGGGCCATAAGGCTACTAAGGAAATCAAGAGCAGAGGCTCTTGTCTGGAAAGAATCAGCCAGCTGTATATGCAGAGTGCCAAGTTTAAAAAGAAATGTTATAAAAAATGAAAAAGCGGTGTGAAACCAGTTAAATCACAGGTAACCCATTTGACAGGCTATTCCCCACAACCAATGGAAGAATAACCTGGTCAGATAATAGAAGCAGTTAAATTTCAGAGCTCAGCTGAGAATTTTAACTTGAAAGGAAAAAAAAAATCACATACAGTGAACAGACATTTCACTTCCAGAAATCTGACTGATAAGCATTATATTTCTTTCCTACTTGGCTATGCTGTGCATTTGCTCCTCCTTTCTCCTACTATTTATTCTCCTCAATTCTCTATCTCAATTTTTGTTATTTGATTAATTCTGCTGGGCTACAACTTGCATGACTTTCCAAGATCCACGAGCTCATGCTTCTGTGCAGATGATCCTTGGCTCTTGGAAGCAGTCTGCTCAGTAACAAACTTAAGGTTTAAGAGTAGATCTTCAAGAAGACAAACAATAAAAAACCCCCAAACAAACAAAAAATACAACCCCAAAAAACCAAATGGAAAATACAACCCCAAATCCCCCCCAACCCCCCCCCCCCCAAAAAAAAACCAAAAACCCACTGCCAATGAAGAAAAAAAAATTTAAATAATAAAAAACTCCCCATGGCCAATACCCAAAACACCCCAAACCAATCAACCCCCAAACAAACAACAAACTCCACCACCCCCTCCCCCAAAAAAGGACATAGTGGTAGGGAACCTGAAGAAATACAGATATATCATAATTAATTTTCCTGTTTTGTTAATGATTCTCAGCAATGTTAAGTCACAGGCAGTTCTGTAGCTAAAAAAAGCTACTCCACTGACACAGTTTCTCTTACATGCTGCAGTGAAAATGTGAGGGACTCTCTACACCCATCAATGAACTCATTAGTCTAAAAACAATTTTGCTCGAGGTGTGTGAAAACAGGTTCAATTATCCACACCCATGAGAAGCTCTACAGGGAGTATTGCAGTAAAATCCTTCAAATATGACAGCTATTCAAGAAATAAAAAGCAATTCTTACCCATCGTGAAGGATCACTAATCAAATTAATAAAAAGGGTTGACAATTTTGTCCTCCGGACTTCCTGTGATGTTGCACAAGAAACTGCCATGAAGCACTCAGCACAGGCTTTCCTAACTCCCCACACATTATCAGAGCAGAGCTGGAAAAACCTCGGCAGCTGTTAGGAACATAGTGAGTGAGTTTGCAAGTCTTAATAGGCAGCACTTGTTTCAAAACAAGTTCTCTTTTCACATTCATTTTCTTCACCTGGTTCTCCACCTTCATACTCAGATGCACAGTTTAGCACTTGCAAAACAAAGAACACACGTTCAGTAGCACCACCCTTCTAATCAGTTCCTTAGAAATTACTTATGGGTACAGATATGGAAAATTCACCTATCTGAAGAACAGCAAAAAAGGACTGACTCATTACCCTGATTTATACCCAAAAAAAACCCACCAAAAAGCCCAACTTCAAGAATATCCCCAAGAACAACAAACCCATCATAAGACATGATCTCATGTCTACATGGTTCTTTTAAAGCAGGGACAAGAAAAATAATACTGGTTCATTATTAGAAGAAATCCTTAATTGTGAGGTTGGTGAGGCACTGGAACACATTGCCAGGTAGATTATGGATGCCCCAAACCTGGAGTGTTCAAGGCCAGGTGGATAAAGCCTTAAGTAACCTGATCTAGTGGAGGGCATCCCTGGCGTTTGGAACTAAATGATCTTTAAGGTCCCTTCCAAACCCTAACAGTTTTTGATTCTGTGGTAAATCATTTTACACAGACCACTTCATATTTTTTGTAAGATTCTTACTGAAATGCAAAGGAGCAGCATCTTCAGAAAGAAAAAACTTCTTTTCTACCTACATTTCTCATTGGTATATTTATCAGCTTCTGCCACCTCCTATCCTACAATGCAGGATATGAAGAGGAACAGGGGAACAATAGAAAGACTGCATTTGCTTAAGAGAAAACATGTTTGAACGGAGTAGTGGTTTTACTAATAAAACTGAAGTATTTTGAAGGTGCTCAGGTGCTTGGCTTTTTTGAAAACAGCAATGATAAGGCTGGATAGAAAGCAGGTGAGGCACAGACATGCACAGCTGCCTTAGCTTGCAACAGGCACAGTGACAAAATACAAGTAATCCAATGGCTACTGCTACAGCCTTGTTCACAGTTACTGATGGTCAGCTGTTCCTACTCTCTGCAGCCAAGTTTCCTGGACTTCGCCTCTAATTAAAAAAAGCTTTTAGGTTAGAAAATGATGTTTTATCATCCCGCTTCTCACACCCCTCCTTTCTTCCTAAAGATAATCCAAAAAGAGCAGAAAATGGCATTTTCTGTTATAGAAAGAGAATCCCAGCTGTCCTGCCACACGTTATTGCTTCCAAATTAAATAATCATAATTTTTTTATTTCATAGTAGTCTAATTGCATCCTCTACAAAGTTTTAATCCAAATTCATTACGTTAATCACTAAAAGGGCAGTTGTGTGAGAGAAATCAATTTACATCCCAAATCAGGAAGCATATGGGATGCAAATCCACATAACTAAACTTCATTATCAAATGACTTGAATCACTCAATAGCTAGAGAAAAATGCATGAAATGCTGTAAAGAGCATAAGAAATGCCTTTAGAGCCACAACAGGCCGATCTGTCCCAACACCACATCTGCAAAAAGCTGCAGAACCTCTGGCTGAAGTTATGCTTGCATTTACACTCTGCCCATGTAAGTCCCTCACTAATTCAGGGCATTGATTCATCAACCTCTGCTGGCCCTCAACAAGCTCACTGTCCATATTCCCAAGCGGAGAAGGCTTGAAGAGGGATCCCAGAGACTGCCAAGCTGATTTCTGCTCCCTAGCCCTCTCATATCTCCAAATCTAGCAACATCCACTACCTCCCTGGACCCACCACAGCAATGTGGGCACCCCTCTTCTCACTGCTCAATCCAGTTTCCTGCTTTTCCATTTTGAATGTCTCTCTTCCCTTTATTTCATTTGTTATTGCCAAGACTGATTTACTTCCTTCACCTTGCTTTCTCTTTCCCTCCTTTCCAGGAGGCTGTTTGAGGCAGGAAAACTGACCTGAAGAGATTAAATCAATACATAGGCCTCACCACTCCCAGCACTTTATTCCCTCCTACCACACTCCCCCTGTATCTGCAATCTCTCATGAGCTGCCCTTCTTCTGTACCTTGTCTGGCTCCACTCCTGAATTGTATTAAAAATGCTTTCAGAAATGGCTTACCAGCATTTCTTCAGTGGCTTGCTGTCCAACCACACTGCAGATGTCTCCAAAATTGGCTGCACATACCTTGCACGCAGAACAAGAAATAATGACTAAGACCACAAGATTTAATATAGTAAAATCCAAGGGGAAAAAAAATAAACAACTTTTAAAACCAGAAAAACATGTTTTGGTGCAAACTCATTATGAGCTACTTTCCCATTCCATCACTTTCCATGCTTTAAAAAAAAAATTAAAATTCTCTTTCTTTAAAATTAATCAGTCTTTTTTAATCACAGCAGAACCTCAGAACTTAAATTTTAAAAAATGAGGATAAAATGCATTTAAAGTGCTGTCAAATTAAAGAACACATGCAGTTACCAAAGGAAATAAGCTCTTTAATGGCAGGATGAGACCAAAGCACAGCCTCCACACCTAAACATCGTGACAAGAGTACTTCATCTTAAAGTTTACTTCAAGTTTACTTCATCTTAAAGAGCATCTTTAATTCCATCTGTGCACAGAGATAAGAGCTCAGGTGGCTGATACTGTACCAGCCACATCTGGTTCATGTGTTCTTGGCTACCAATACAACCATAAGGACATATGCCCAATCACAATGCAGCTATCTACAGCATAAGGACAAGCAGATACTTCCTTTGTTTCTAGTAATAAGGGTAGTGATTCTGAAAAAAAATCTCAGTGTCAAATATTAAAATCTGTGGAAATGCAAGCTACAAAAACTCCCATAGCTTTCACTTATACATGTCACGAATGAGATCTACCAGAAAAGTTTCTTAGTCGCATGCAAGTTCCAAGACCATGGCACGTTTTTTACAGATAATCTAGACCAGACGCTCATAATTCATACCTTACGAACGTGAAACATTCTGCAGTCACAGCACATCTCACAAAACCTGGGAAGCACAAGTCTTTCCGTGATGTCTTTTCCAACCATGGAGGCCATTTTGCACATAATCTAATAACAAGACAGGCACTAATCAGCGGTGCTTGCACAACACACCATTCTGTGTCAGCTAAACAGAGGCTTCTTTTACATCTACTCTTCATTCTGATGAACGTAATTTCACTGAAAAGTGTGAAAAATATTGGAAACAAACCCCCATTTGAATTGAAGAGGTTTGGCCACTTCTGCAAGAAATCCGTTTCCCCCATTTCCTTCTCATGTACTACCCAATAGACTTAAAAAAAAAAAAAAAAAAAGAAGTACAAGATTCTTTCACTATTTCAATACTTAATGAATGTATATATGTACAATAAACAGAAAATTATTGACAAGTAATATGCTTAAGAGACTTCTGAGTCCTGTATGGTTTAAAAATTAGTAACAACACTCAACACTGCATATATGCAACTCCCAAACACAAAATTCCCAAAGAAATGTATCACACCAAATAAAGAACTCCTCCCTCTAACTGCTCTGTCATCCTGATTTGTATTGAAACTTAAAAAAATAAAATTAGCTTTAAAAAGCTAAAAGAACTTTATGTTTACCTTTCCCAATCATGTCAGTAGAACTACTTACATTCATTCTCCTATATTAACAAATGATGGCTTTTCTAACCTCTAGGGGGTTGATGAGCTACAGAGATTTCTGTCAAGTTTTAATACCTTCAAAACTATGAAGACAGATAAAACTAATCTTCTAATACTTTATTCCCTTATGTAGTCATAAGCTTCATCAAGAAGCACTAGATATTTGGTGTCAATTCCAACAGTGCTGGGGCCTGGTTATTGTTTATCAGTCCAGCCATAGCAGGAAAGTAAAATATTAAATGAGGTCTCTCTCAAGCAGAAAAAAAGAAAAAAATTCACCCAGCAAAAACCATCAATATAAATTGCAAAACCCCAAAGGAAACAGAAGGGTATACATTTTCTGCCATTTCTCCATTATAAATTAACTAATCTGCTTAATATTTTAATTCAACACATAAATTTTAATTACGAAGGTTGTGTCGAATGCAAAAAAAGAAAACCACCAACCAACCAACCAACCATGAGGTAATCAACTCAGATGCTTATTACTTTGTCCAACAAAACAAAACAAAATCAATAAAGAGAACAAGACATACAGCAAAGAGCAACAGAACTGAGGCATTAAAGCTTTTGCACTGATGGAAATTTTCCACACAGGCAATTTAAACTTCCATAAAAGAAACAGGCAAACCTTCAAAAAACTAAAAAGCCAACACAGCAGATGCTTTACGACTCAATAAAATTAATCCCCTGCACTGTCTTGTCCAGATGAGGGCTTTTTTTTTTTTTTTACAGCATATATAAGCTATTGAATTTAAATCTAAACTTGACCAGAGCGTACAGCACTGAAACACCATGGAGAAAGTTACAGATTTGTAACAGACAGGGAATATAGTATTTTCTCTTTAGTAACAGATGTGCAGCTTGGAAACACACCACCACCACTGCACTGCATCAAGCATTCAGGCAATCCTTAGGCTGTGTGATTTGGTACTGCTGTTACTTACAGCCACGGCTTCTGTCTTCACATCGTCGTTGCTGTCTGGAGCTGTCAGATCTATCAGCACAGGACACACCTTGGTCTCCACATCGTATCTCTCGATGAGCTCTTGCTCCAACAGCACTAACAACGCTGCCTGGCTTGTTTTTCTTACCTGCCATCAAAAAGACAAAAATTGAACCAACGAATTCAAAGAGAGGTTTTTTATTGAAATTCGCGCAGTCTGTATTTTGGAAGCTGTACCTGTATACCAACACACAGCAGAGTATGAAGTGCACCAAGTGAGAGGACAAGTGCTCCACAACTGCTTTTGCAAGCACTTCATGTTTGCTGTCCTGTGTTTTGGGAAGCATGGAGGTAGACACCTGCCTTAGCTGACAATATGAGGGTATTTCTTGGATTCAAACAGTTTGTTCTAATGTCAAAAAGAGCAATCATGGCAAAGCTCATGCAACGCATGAATTAAAAACAGCACAATTAATGGAGAGCAACCAAGTTCTAAGGAAAGTGAATTTTATTAAACAAATCCTCTTTTTCTGAGATTAACAAGAAATAGGCTGGTAAGAAATAATTGCATTTATTTCCAATGCTTTTAAATTCTGAGACACAATTCTGCTTAATCTCATTTTTTAGAAAAAATTGTACAAAAGTAAGATACCTATTACTGACTTCATAGCTGGCTAACCCCTGCCTCCCAAAGGAGTCATTTCATCAGAGGAGAAAACATTACATACAGAAAGAGACCACATATACTGCAATGCAGCAATATTGGAAACACTTTTGAGCTCTTTGTTTCAGAGAACTGCAGCCCAATGAACTATTCAACAGTGGTTAAAACCGTGAAAAGAATCACTGAATCTTCGAGCAAGAGAACATCAAACAAAAGTAGGATTGTTGTATCATACGTGATTTAGCAAATCAACTACTAAGAAAAATAGGTTTGGGTAGCTATTTCTAACTATTTAGATTTTGAAAAGGGCAAGGAAAAAAGTTACAAATTCAAGAGACCCAAAATACTGAAAATAATGTATCAATAAGCATTAATCTAGTCTGAAATGACTGGAGAAGCCTCAAGAAAGCTCTGGACAACCTAACTTACACCTGCAGAGAAACAAACCACATGACTTCAATCCAAAACCTTTATTGGAATGATGTACAAATAACTGGTCATGATGGTATATAAAGGTGTTATAAACTGAATTATATCTAAGACTCCATCTTTCATTACTACTGCTCCTTTTTGCCAGAGTTTAAATTATGTAAGCTTGTCTAAATGACTGATTTTGGCCATATGAATACCAGATAAATAATGACTGATTTTGGCCATATACCAGATAAAAGGCTCCAAATCAGGACAGATCACATTAGATGTAAAAAACTATCATTATATTTTCTTTAAATAAATTCATAGTACCATGTATTTCATGTCCATTCAAAGTCCTTATATCCCAAAATATTACGCACTTGTACAATGCTAAGCATAAATAATGTGGTATCACAACACCTATTTCACCAGTGTCTTGGTTTGAGACAAATGTAGAGGAGGAAATATTTCTTGATGGAATGTAGGTTTTTTTCTTTACTAGGTTTGAGAAAGAAAATGTTTTGGAGGAAAGAGAAAAGGAAAAAAAAACTATTTATTTAATTAAACAACAAAACACACAGGAAAAGGACACTAATGCTAGACAAATGAATCGTTACCTGTGACAGAAGAAAAAATAAAACTTGAAATAAAGTTTTTTAAGGGTGTGTCTTTTTTGTTCTTGGAGTTGGAAAGGTGTCTGCTCAGGGAAACAATTTTTTGTAGGTTGGGGAAACACTTCTTAGTGGATTTTTGATTTTTTGAGGTTTTAAGTTTAGAAGGGGAAGAAACAAAATTTTAAAGAGGAGGAAAAAAAGAAGAAAAAAATTCTGTTTCTCGTTTTTTTCAAATAGAGTAGCGTTGAGAGTTAGTTGGAATCAATTTAAAGGAGAAAAAAAAAATTGTTTTCTCCCTTATTTTTCTGTGTAACTTTGAAGGATTCAGTGTTGTTTGGGTTGGGTGGTTGATTTTTTTCTCGCTTTTAGGTTTTGTTTAAAGACATAGAAAAGCATACAATTCACTTTTCTGGGCATAGGCAGACAATATAGGATAAACCATCAAAGGATAAACTCTAAGACAAAAGTCACTCCAAGACAACCAGCTAGTAAACTACTCCTACAAGAAACTTACCTGGTTATTCTGGTCTGCGAGGTATCGCACCACAATAGGCAGTAAGTATTTGGAAAAAGCGTAAGGGATTGAAGGTCTGTTCTCTTGACAGAACATAGCAATATGAGGCACCTGTTCCATCAGTTCTGCCCGCACTGTTGGCTCTGTAAGGGTTAAAACAAAACCAAAAAAAGGCAAAACAGATATTTACAAGCACAGTCCCAGATACTGCCAGAATAAGCTTCTTATAGTCCTCTACATACAAAGTATGTTCTTAACTGCTCATGTCAGTGTGTTTAGGTGAAGCTTCATTTTGACCATCTTTTTACAAAACCAGGTAAAACCATACTCTGTGCTGCCAAACTACTAAAAAGCCACGCCCCGAATTCTTAGTAATAAAACAAGAAGAGGTGTAAGAGAGCCAGCCACCAAACACGAGAATCAGAATTGTCCCAACTCCCTGTGAGCATCACCTACTTCACAGAAACCTCCTATGCAGGAAGTCAACCCAGAACTGGTACCACTATGAAAAGAAAGGAACTGAGAAGGAGACTGGGCCACAGCCTCTCAGATGGGAAAGATCCCACTGATCGGGACAACCTGCCATAACCACAGATGCTGTTCTCCATTCTTTGCTTTTTAAGGCTACTAATGTCACTGTCAGATGGAAAAGGTGCTGCATCTTTCCAGCTGCTTCTGTTAAACCTTTGAGATGTCTTTCTCATCAAAGTTGGTGATTATTTAAAAAATATTTAATACAATTTTTAAATTCAACAAAGGGCACACTGCCTGGATGAATCCTAATCCCCAGAGAACATACACATATATCTGGGGGATGAGAGAAAAAGCAAGTGAAACAATACAGGCGTGGATTAAATTCAACTTATTAGTGTCCCAGTTTTTTTTTCTCTCTCCCCTCTCAGACTCAATTTAAAGGCACAGAATAACATAAAGTTCATTTTTCTGGGCATGATCAGGCAATATAGGATATACCATAAAATCACATCCAAGACAATTAGAGAAACAGACTGAATGTAAGAAGTAGGACATTATTACATGTCTAACTTCTCCATGGAGATAAAAAAGAAAAAAGTACTAAGTACTTCTGGCCTTTCAGGATTTGCTGACATATACAGTTACCACTGGTCAATTGATTACCTATAAAAAGATATAAAACCCATAAATTACTCTCAGATTCTACTACTTTGATTTACAATATTTTAAATAATAAAATGTACATGTCACAGAATAGATACATATGCCTTACTGAATTTTAACCTGAAGGTTGTTCAGGTAAAACTTAATGGTATGACCTGAACCATCTTCCTTGAAATACTTGTAATCAACATGATACATTAAAAATACAACCTTTTGTTAAACAGAAACATGCATTAATATTTAACATGGCAAATGTGTGCAGCACTTGGCTTTCTTGAACACCAGCTACAAGTGTAAACTCAGGTCTGAATAAAACATAACAAAGACAAAGCAAGTCCCCTGCTATGTGCAGTCTCTTAGTCACAGAGGACAATGAGAGCAGAAAAGATCATTGCACACAAAGTAATTAAATGCCTATGGGCCCCAATTCTTTCACTATAGGCTTAAATTCCTTTTCCTATAGAAAAACACACCAAAATCAGAGTTGGAGGGGACCATATAGATCTTCTAGTTCCAACCCCTGGGGGTAGGGGTTCCAATAGACCAGGTTGCTCAAAGCCCCATCTAACCTGGCCTTGAACACTTCCAGGGATCCTCTGTAAAGTTTATGAATTGCTGACCAAGTTCCAAAATACAAAATGAAGTCTCAGATAAATCAGTATCGTAGAGGTTCACTGTTTATGACAATAAAGTAAAAGATGTCTTCCAACATGCTCTGTATCTCTTCCCAAATGTTATCAGGAATACACAGGAGAAAAAACATTTTTATTTAAACTTCAGATGTTCTGAAGCAGGTTGGACCCCATAAGCAATACAGGCATCCTAAAGTTCATATTGAAGAAGTAGATCCCGAAGAACACTACACAAGTTTCAGCAAGTTCAGGGTGCAAGTTTCAGCAGATCTGAGTTAACAAAAATTCACAGCTTAACAAAATGCTGAACTCTAGTCTAGCAATCAAACACATTTGTAGCACTAAACATAAGAGCTGACCAAAATACGCACCTGTATCTAGGACAAACTCATAGCTAATGAGATTATTAATTTTGAAAGTTGAAGTCTCCATATCATACTAGTACAAAGAAACAAAACACTCCTATCATAGTAACTCATCTTTTGCTTCCTTATAAAAATTTGCCAGAGCAGTCCTTAGAACGCAAGGAAGGTAAGGTGCAATTGTTCATCAGAATGAGGTTTTGTCAGGGTGGCATGGCGGGGTCCACCAAAGTAGATCAGGTGCTTTCAAGAGTCAAGTTGGCAAAAATATCTATTTTCTTCCTACATTTAATTCAGTTCTGGTCCTCTTATCTGACAAGGCCTGGCTTCTTCAGTTCTGGAAGAAGGATTGGAAATGTGCCTGAAAAAGAAGTCCTTTTACATGCCAACTTTGACCCATCAGCATGTTCTTTTCCACCTGTGTGACAACCTGCCCAAAGGTGGCTGAGTTAAAGAGGCCATGCAAACACTCTCCATTTGACACTGCCCAGTATCCACTGAAAGCACAGCAACTGCAGATGGAAGACTCCTTCCTTGCTGAGTACATTCTGAGATAAAGAAAGACATTATCTATGCAAACAGGCTGTACAAAGCCCCTCTCCCAAGAGCAACTTGTTTGAAAAGGCTGCAGATGGCAAACAGAGCAGAATGAGGAACCGTAAGGCTGGGCAAGGAGACATGAGAACCTGATGGACAAGAAATGGGAACCAGTGCCCAGCTCCAGGGCTCGAGGAATTCGTGCCCACCTTTCTCATAAGGCTGTTATTTCAAGACATGCCCAAGACATGATGTAGGGGTACAAGAGACTTATGTAACAATACTTATCCCTAGGACCTTGCTCTCCCTTCTTAGGACTCATGCTTTGTTTCTTATGGCACAAAGAAGATCCCCTGGGGGGGAGGGGGACAGAGGGTAAAGGGGATAGAGAGTAAGCTAAACCAATCTGAATGTTTGGCAGCAGTGCTTCTTAAATGGCTTCTAAATTTGCTTCAGGCAGTTCCCACCCTCCCAGACACAAAACCTGCAGCTTCCATTTATGCCAATGCTACTGTTCATGCAGCCAGACAATAAACCCTATGGAAGAACAGATCTAGCTGATGAAGCTTTTGCCTCACCACAGCAGCATCATTAAACAGCAAGAACTGGCACTTAATATTGATCTCCCTGTGCAATCACACAATTCCCTCAAGGAGCAGAACTGTCTGATGATGGAAGCAAGCAAACGATGGTAAAAGAAGGTGTTGGGACTGAGGGAAAGAAACAAAATGCTGAGAAAGCCAATTTATTCTTTTGCCTAGTGTGAAGCTGTGCAAAATACTCCAGGCTCCTCACGTAACTGCACGCTACTTACTTGATTGCAGTCTGAACTCTTGTCTTGACGCTGAAGAAATACCTCTGCAATCAAAGCCAACAAGAACTCTGTATTAAGCCTATCAAGAGCTGTGTACATACTTTGGACACCAGGCATTCTAAACAGGCAGACTGTTTTGATACCTCTTTGATATCTCTACAGTTTGCCGACCACTGATAAAGCAATGGCAACACTCCCTTCCCCAAATTGACAAGGTTTGCGGTGAAATTTGATTAATAAACGTCTTTATGAAGTACTCCAGTGAGAGTGCAGTATGTACCAAAACCATGAGATCCTTTTCCTTCAGAACAGGGTTCATCTATTATGCAGCACTTATGTCAGCTGCCTGACAATACTAAAGATCTGCAGATGTAAAGCGAGCCCCTTTCTTCCTTGAGCTACTAAGTCAGCTCTGGCTTTGTGAGGAACACAGGCACATGAGACGATGCAATTAAAGATTTGAAAAATTCATGTCCAGGAATGAATTAGAACTGTAAAGTCACCTTAGTTCTTACATTCCCTAACTTTTAAGTACACAACTCTGGGATCTTTGTAAGGTCGATTCAGTGACAAACAAGGAGTGCTGTGTAGGGAACTGGCTGTGTAACACAACACCGTAATTCGCCATCAAAAGGCATTTGTGCTGTTCTGAGGAATTACTGCTGCTATGCAAGAACCTGAACCTTAAGCTTACCAATTTAGATAAGAGCTCAATTCTTCCAAAGGCTGAAGCATATGTTCCAGTGTGTACTGAATAGAGCCTAATCTTGCAGTCTGATGCAGTTACAGTAGAGCTTTTTTTTGCATTATGTTTCCTTAAGACTTAAGCAACAACGCCAAAAGAATCCACCAAAGTCAGAGAGCTTTCTCATTCCCTTCATCTATTTCTCAGCTTTGCCTTCAGCTGAAACAGCTGACAGCTCCAAGCAGGGATTCCAGGAGGCTTCAATACATGACAGCGCAGGCCATTTCAGTTTAAAATTCCCTGTTGTTTATAACCAAATGTGCAGCTTGGTCATTGTGTCAGTTTTGGCTGGGACAGCATTGATTTTCTTCATGGCAGCTGGTACGGAGCCACGTTTTTGATTTTTGCAGGAAACAGTGTTGATAACTCAGGGGTGTTTTAGTTATTGCTAAGCAGCACTTACACAGAGCCAGGGCCTCTCCTGCCTTTCACCCCACCCCACCAGCAACTGCCAGGAGATGCACAAAAAGTTGGGAAGGGAGACAGCCGGGACAGCTGATCCCAAATGACCACAGGGACACTCCAGACCATGATGTCACGTTCATCAAATAGAGCTGAGGGAAGAAGAAGGAACAGGGGGAAGTTCAGAACGGTGACATTTATCGTCCCAAGTCACTGTCAGGTAGAATGGAAGCCCTGTTCTCCTGGGGATGGCTGAACACCTGCCCGTCCATGGAAGTGGTGAATGAATTCCTCTCACATTCTGTTAAGATCCAGTGAAGACATGAGCATCACCCTGGGATGTTATGTTCCATGCTCATAAATTTAAGGCAGCTTAAACACTGCTTCCAGCACAAATCCAAAACACGGCGCAATATTAGTTATTATGAAGAAAATTAACTCTATCTCAGCCAAAACCAGCACAGTTATCAACACAGTGAACAGTGCACAGCAGTTACATGTAGCTTCTTAAAACGTAAGCACATCAAGCTGGGGAATACGTCTGCACTCAGTATCTTTTGCACTGTACAATATAGTCAGGATCAGGCTTTCACACTGTATAAACAAAATCCGGGTGGAGAATTTTGCTTCATGTCAAGTTTCTATTTTAGGCAGTCTGGAAAAATCTCTGTGTACAGTTAGGTTCTACATAACATTTGACTGGAACAGTATTTTTCCGTTTGGCAGAGAAGTATTTTTAAATGCTGATCTTTTCAAACTATCTCCTGAAAGAACAAGTCTATCTATTCCTTAAAGTAGCAATCTACTAAAAAGAAACCCTGTAGTTTGTTAAAACAAAAACTTTGAAAATAAATATTAATATAAAAGACTAGATTTCCTTACTCATTAGCATTTTATTTCATTCTATCCTATCATGTATTATCTAGATAAAGAATTACACTGAACTGAGTTTTAATCAAGCAAAAATAAGAGAATAACAGAAGACAGGGAAAATAGCTTCCATGTCTTCTGTTCATAAAACAATTTTGAAAATAAGTTTCCAGAATAAAATGACACAGTTCTACCTCTCTTTATTTCCAGACCACACAAAACCATCAATATGTCCAAATCAGCACCTCCAGAACTGGGCAGAAGTAATTAACTGTTTCTTCTTCATCCACAAAAAAACACATTTCCCCTAAATTCTGACACCATCTCATATGTAAGGCGCCAACATGCTCACTTAGTTACCCCTAGCATGAACACTTAGCTTTGATAAATAAATGTGAGGTGTTTATTTCATCCCTGCTGAGGCTTCAGTTCACTCTCTATTCCACTTCAGCTGTGAGGAAGTAAAGCACCACCATTAGCTGCATACTGGAAATTAAAAGGGGATTATTTTAGAACTGCACAGTATAATACCAACTAATTGCTTCAGAGCAGTTATTTGTAAATCAAGTCATTATTCCAGAGCCACCCCACAACTACACTCACTGCACAATGCTTTCTGCAGCAATGTACAGAATTAAGGAAAAAGTCTGCAATGCTTTCATTATCCCAACATGACCATTCTGGAATACAAGCAGCAGTGAATTTCCACTACATCTGTGAGGGGTTGTAAGGTATTGGTGTTATAAAACTGTGTATGAAGAACAACCACCGCTGATGATGTTAAAGCTGCATTAACTGACAATTTTTATGAATGTTTTAAGTACATCTGGATATTAACAATACTGCCCTTTGTTCTTATTAACAGTTGTGAGCAACAGGGAAAGGTGTAAGTGCGTGTCTTTGCATTAACACTTCTATTCTATAGAAGAGTAATTCATAAAATCACACAATATCCTGAGCTGGAAGAGACCCTGAAGGGGGTCCAACTGAAGTCCATTGAAGTCCAACTCCTGGCTCTGCAGAGGATGACCCCAAAGAGTCACACCATGTGCCTGAGAGCACTGTCCAAATGCTTCTTGAACTCTGTCAGGCTTGGTTCTGTGACCACTGCCCTGGGGAGCCTATTCCAGTGCCCATCCACTCTCTGAGTGAAGAACCTTTTCTTAATATCTTAATCTAAACCTCCCCTGACAGAGCTTTATCTATCCTCTTTCCCCAAATATAACTTTCCATTTCCCTCTTCTTTTCCTTCTACAAACACCTATATTTTCCCTTTCGATTTCTACCATTTCCCATTTCACCTTTCCCTCTGACTTTCCTACCTCTTTTGCAGATTAAAGAAAAGCTAAGCAAGTGGAAATACACTGTAACCAGAAACCATTCCTTCCAGTTTAGGAGTCCAGTAGAAAGGCTGAAGTGTCTAATGCATGCATGTGCTGCTTCAGTAGTCAGGTTCTTTACTTCTACTAACCAGAAATGGATTTTATTACTGACTGGCAGAGCAAGGAGTGAAACACAGACTAATGAGGGAGAGTAAAGTCACTGTTAGTCACTCATCAGATGCATGGAGAGACAGAAGAGGTTTACATCAAGCACAAGAAAAAATTCTTAGCGTAGCACGAGGTGGGAAATGAGGTATGGAAAATCTTGAAATATAAAGATGCGGAAGGGAAAAAATACAGCTGGAGATATTGACAGCTGGGAAAGGCAAATATTAGCATTCCCATTACTACTGCTTACACATAAAGATTTTTGTTAAATGAAATGCTGCAGTATGTGCTGTTTGACAGGTAATGTTGGCATGTCTCACTATACCAACAGCAGTAATTGAACCTACATTAATAAAACCATTTAAGCACACTATTAAGTAATTAGGGTTGTGAGGCCATTCACATTAAGGCTGATTATATGACCAATTAGCCTAATAATTGTTTTCAAAATCAGATTGTTTTGGAAACTGCACTCACAACTGATTCTCTGCAGTAAAGACATTACTTTTCATTCAGAAGAACAACATTCTAGTTGGCTATATTCAGACAAATAGGCATGAGCCCTTCAGGATGTCATTTTGTTTTCCTCCATCATTTCTTTAGGAAGATATCTATGTGTATCTATTTCATAGTAAGCTAAATTACTCATGTATTTTAGAAATGAAAATACAGACTCTTACTTTTAAAGAAACTTCAGAAAATAAGATTTAAAGCTTCTGGAGCCTCTTGCACATTAGGCAAAATGCCGATAATGCAATAATTCAGGCTGGGGCTATACTTTCAAAGCCAGTTAATTGCACTTCAGCACACAATGATGAAATCTTGTATCATCTAAGCCACTCACAAGCTGGTACCAAAAAAAAGTTGAATTATAATAATTTACTTAAGTGAAAAAATCAGACATAAGGCCCTTGTTCAAGCTCTCACAAGCCTGTGTCTAGTCCACATTTGATAATGAAGAAGACCCAGCTGTCTTAAAACAAAGATAAGCATTTTTAATCTAACAAGGGTTTATGGGGGATAACTTAACATTTGCCAAGCACTGGGCTTCTATGCCAAACTGCTTCTTGGCTTGTATACATTCAAAAATATCATAAAAACATCTTCCATCTAAGTGGGAAGTCATACCCAACATCTCTCAAGAAACAGAAATTAAAAAGTGATTGAACAGCAGATTCAAAAGCAGTACAAGGTATCTCAGCTGTCACTGCTCTAGGAAACTCGGTACCAAAGACAGTAGGGAAGTCCAGAGTTTAGGACTGAAAAATACCCAAATTTCACAGTAGAATCACAGCTTTAACAGTGACACCCAACTACAGCAGTGAAGACAAACTCTGAAGTCTTCCATACAACTCAGATTTGGAGAGTAACTTTCTTTAGCAAGTAAGGGGTTTGGGGGCAGCAGATTATTCCCCAAATGCCACTGATGGGTTTCCTCCATGGAACAGCTATTCTCTGCTGCCATGTAAATACAACAGCAGCACATGATACCATGTGGGATCAGGGCAGGGCAAATCCTGCGTTCTGCCAACACTGGGAGCAGTTCATTTCCAGTACCACCTGAAGTGGGTATTTTTTCCCAGTAGAAACACACCAGTGATTTTAAGGCTGCAAACGTAAACTGGAACTAATTCATTACCCACACATTAACTGGAGTTAATTCATTAGAAAGAGTCCCAACTACCCTGTCAGGAGAAGGCACACTTTATATCATTTGTCTGTGCAGATACAATGGTAATCAAAACTCTCTCATACAAACTACAGTTCACTACAACTCTACTCAGAGTCCAAATGAGTTTCCATGAAAAGCTATTTCTTTGATTTTTTTTTGACAAAAAGTTAATATAAAACCAGTTTTAGAGCTGATATTTCCTTTTTTCATGATGCCTCAAAAAAATTATGTCTTAGCTAGCCAGTTGGCATCTCAAGATATGTATCAATCATAGCAAACCACAGTGTCATGATTTTTTTGAGCCTTCCATCCTATAATCATATATTTGGACCCAGATATTTTTCACATAAAGATTAATTTTTATTCCACATTAATACAGTATTTAATGCAACCGGGATTTAGGTTCTTAAGACATTTATGTTCTTTAAGTTTTGTCACAGTAGATAAGAATGAAAATTATTGGAAATGCTCCTGCTTTTAAATGGCTGTCTCAGCACATCCCCAGCTTATGGAAAGGCATTAAAAACAATCAAAACAAACCGGGAAAAAGCTAAAAAAAAAAAAAAACCCAAACCAACAAACCACAAAACCAAAGAATTTTTAAAAAACCCTGAGACTGATTATTTTCCAAGCAAAGACCATCTCTGAAAACATCAGCCCAACTACAAGACTTAGTCAGTTGCAGCATATTAATAGGACAGAGGACTCCCATGGCAACTTCAGGATAGCTGGTATTTCTACTTCACTGCTGTACCTCTATTTTAGACATCAGCATCAGTAGCCCAGAAAGAGAACAGATATTGTGTATCCTGGGTACATTGTTCAATTCCAACTTCATTATACCAACTACTGAAAAAAAAAAAAAAGGAAAAGTACCTTGCTTTCTATGACTTGATTTGACAAGAGAAGACAAAGAGCTCCAAATGTTAAAAGAACTGGCACAAGATACTGACAAGTATCCACAATTAGAAAGGAAAAGACTTGTACTTAGTCATAGTTTAGTTTGACTTCCAAGTTTGTTTTTATTTTTATTTATTTAAGCATTTAAACATGAAGGTTTGACTCCATGATGGCTCTAACCATACAAATATCTTGCTCTAACCAAGCAAGTTAAAACACACAGACACTTTTACCATGTTTTCTTATTCCAAATTCAGAGGCTTTTACATTTCACAGACAAATTGGAAAAAAAATATCGTAAATGGAAAGAAGCATCTGGCAAGACAAAAACTAACAGTAACAACCTTAAACATACACATGCACAAACCCCAAAACCCCCACAACAAAACCAAACTGCCAAAAGAAGAAGATAAACAAAACCCACTGTGCTGCACTCTAAGTAATAGTCAAGCTCATATACTAAGACGACACAAAGCAGATCTAGTTCCCTGCTGAATTTTCACATGGTTTAAAACACAAGGATATCCTAATAACCTGTCTTACCGAAACCAGCCAAGTCCAATACAGCAACTGCTCGAGGCACAAGACTCACAGTTAAGTTTGCAGAAATTTAATTTGTGGGGCAGCTGTAGAATCCAGCACTACCAGTCTGGCAGATCTGAGACAACTTCTATAACGCAGGAAAAGCCTGAACTGCTGCTTTTACTGACGCTGAGAAAATATCAGCCCTGACTAAAAATGTACCCCACCCTTGTTAAAGGCAACAAACTGATTTGAGCTCAACTCTTGGCTCTCACTGCATTTCTGCCTAAATAAACTTCAATTTGACACACTTAGTTGGTCACCAATGAAAAGCCTAAGGCTACAAGTTGCTGCAAGAGACCAGTTTCCCTTGGACGCATCTGTCCTATTTTCTAAACTTAAGTGGAGCTTCAGAAAGTTTCTGATACTCAAAACTATTCACAGGGCCACACAAACAGGCAACGTAAAGGCAGATTTCAGAAGCAGAGCTTTGCTAGGAAAGCACTCTATAAACAGTAGCATGCCACTGTTCTCAGTCAAAGACACATTTTATTGTAATTGAGTAACGACTTTTTTTCCCTTTTCTAGAATCCTTTGAGAGGTACTCAATACATTATGTAATGCTTACTACTTTTCCTGGCTAAACAAGGACATTCCCTCAGAAAAATAAAAACAAGCATTTTAAATTAAGACAGTAATGACAGAAAAACAGAAATCAGCAGAATGTATTTTTACCCTTGGAAAGCATTACCTTCTTCAGTTCCAGAAGAAGGGAGGAAACTAAGACACTAAAGAGAAGAAACATTTTCTTCTCATTCAAGATTAAATACAAATTTCTCTCCATAACACTCCACCAATAACAAAAGAACGACCAGATCTTTATTGATGTTTAGCTGCTAAGTGTACCAGCTAAAGTGAAATCAAGCCCTTAATTCTTTCTAGAGCATCTTTAAGCCAGAATTTTGTCACAGCTCTGTCCCCACCATTTTTCCCTTCATCCACTCTCCCACCACTTTTTAAGCACTCCTTTTCCTTTGCATTTGTTTTTCATCATTCTCTTGCTTTTGCCTTTTATTCCAAACACCCAGCAGTCCCAATATATTGATTAGCAACAGACACACTCGATCTACAGAGCCCTCCTACTCATAGCGAGGAGGGTGCACAGCAAGCTCACTACACTGGACTTCAGGAGAGAAGACTCTGGGCATCTTCAGGGATCTACTTGGTGGAGTACCATGGGATAAAACCCTGGAGGGAACAGGTGCCCAGGAAAGTTAGTTAATATTCAAGGATCACCTCTTCCAAGTGCAGGAGCAATGCATCCCAGCAAAGAAGAAGTCAGGCAAAAACACCGGAATGCCTGCATGGATGTACAAGGAGCTCCTGGACAAACTCAAGCAAAACCAAGAAGCCTGCAGAGGGTGGAAACAAGGACTGGCAGCCTAGGAGGAATACAGAGAAATTGGCCAAGCTGCCAGGGATCGGGTTAGGAAAGCTAAAGCCCTCAAAGAATTACATCTGGTCAGGGATGTCAAGAACAACAAGAAAAGATTCTATAGGTACACCAGTGATAAAAGGAAGACTAGAAGAAAGTGGGAGACCTGGTTCCCCTGAACATGGGGAAGGCTGTGGTACTTAATGATGTTTTTTCCTAAGTCTTCAGTGGCAAATTCTCCACCTGAGTCACAGAAGAAGGTGGGGATTGGGAGAATTAAGAACTTCTCAAAGAAGATCAGGTTCAAGATCATCTAAGGAACTTGAAGGTGACCAAGTCCATGGGACCTGATGCAGTGCATCTGCAGGTCCTGAGGGAACTGGCGGAAGAAGCGGCTGAGCCACTCGCTATCCATCATATTTGAGAATTGTGGCAGTCCAGTGAAGGTCCCACCAAATGGAAAAGGGAAACCAAACCCCTAAATTTTAAAAAGAGAAAAAAGGAAAACACAGGGAACTGCAGGCCAGTCTCACCTTGGTGCCTTCGCAAGATCATAGTGCAGGTCCTCCTGGCAACTGTGAGAAGGCACACGGAAAGCAACCAGGTGGCTGGTAAGCCAACTCAACTTCACTAAAGTCAAACCATTCCTGCACATTTGTTGGCTTTCCACAATGGGGTTAAAGTTGGTGGATAAGGAAAGAGCAAATCAAATTGTCTACCTGGACTTAGGCAAAACATCTGACACTATCTTGTTACGTCCTTGTTTTCAAAGGGAAGAGACGTGGATTTAACAGATGGGCCACTCGGTGGATAAACAACTGGCTGGATGGCTGCACTCAAGAGTTGTGGTTAACAGCTTGATATCCAGGGGGAGACCAGTGACAACTGGAGCTCCTCAGGGGTCAATACTGGGACAAGTGCTGTTTAACATCTTAGTCAGTGACATGGACAGTGGGAGGGAGAGCACCCTCAGCAAGTCTGCCCCTAACACCAAGCTCTGTGGTGTGGTTGGGAAGGGACAGCATCCACAGGGACCTTTACACACCTGAGAAAAGGGCCCACGTGAACCTCATGAAGTTCAGCAAGGCCAAGAACAAGGTCCCGCACCTGGGCCGGGACAACCCCAGTACCAATACAGGGTTAGTGGAGAATGGATTGAGAGCAACCCTGGGGAGAAAGACTTGGGGGTGTTGCTTGATGAGAAGCTCAACATAACCCAGCAACGTGCACTTGCAGCCCAGAAAGCCAACCATGTCCTGGGCTGCACCCAAAGCAGTGTGGCCAGTGGGGCGAGGGAGGGGATTGCCTCTTTGCTCTGCTCTGGTGAGACCCCACCTGCAGTGCTGCATCCAGCTCTGGGGACCCCAAGATAAGAAGGATGTAGCAGCAAGTCCAGAGAAGGGCCATGAGACTGATCAGAGAGCTAAAGAACCTCTCGTGTGAGAGAAGGCTGATAGAGCTGGGGCTGTTCAACCTGGAGAAGAGAAGGCTCTGAGGGAGACCTTACTGTAGCCTTCCACTACCTAAGGAGGCCTGAAAGAGAGCTGGAGAGGGACTCTTTACAAGGGCATGTAGTCACAGGATAAGGGTTAGCGGTTTCAAACAGAAAGAAGGTAGGTTTAAATTAGATATAAAGCAGAAATTCTTCACTATGAGAATGACAAGGCACCGGAACAGGTAACCCAGAAGCTGTAGATGCCTCATCCCCAGAAGTGTTCAAGATCAGACTGGATGCGGCTTTGAACCCATCCATGGCATGTTCCTTCCAACCTAAACCATTCTCTGGTTCTGTATTTGCACCTTTACCAATTCTTGCTGCTTCTCTTACCTTCACACCTGGTTGCCCAAAAACGTCTAAAGGAACAACTTCAGCGTTTAAAGTCTATCAAAATTCATGGGAGTTTTGCACATGGTTTCCAAGTTTACTTTCAAGGCAACAAACTAATCTTTAATCTACAAATCTAAAATAATCATGTAGATCTCTTGAGTAGCAAAAGTACATAAAAGAAGTTACTAAAAAATGTACTGCTGGAAAGCTGCAGTCTTACATTTTGAAGTGGTGTAAATCTGTTGATGAAAATAGTAAGGAAAAATGGCATCCTTGGGGGATGATTAAGAAAAATCAAACTTTACACTATTTTATTGAATTTGCAGACACCTAGTTTGAATATTGGAGAAAGAACATACCGGTCCTGTGCTAAACACTGGTTCAGCACCTCTGACTTTCCCACATTAACCCAGTAAAATGTTTGGTGCTACCTACCTGAATCATCAGCTAATCTGCTGATTCTCTCCAACACAGCAATACAATCTCTCTCATCATCACTGACTTCCTTCAAAGTGTCCAGCAAACTTCGAGCCACCATTTGCCTAGTTTATAAGAAAGATTAAAAATCAGCATTATTTGTGTCCAGAAATACAGCTAAATCAGAAAGTTGTGCAATCATACAAGTTTCTTACACCAAATACAATTTTACATATATTCACTTTTAAGTCAATGAATTTAATTAGTCCTGCTTTGGGAATTCTTAGTTCTGATACCTGGCATAATCTTAAAGAATTGTTAGCTTTAAATGTAACATTAAAAATATCCCTTTCATTTACAAAGATAAGAGAAACCAGCCACCAAGACCAGAAACAGTAATCATCTGCTAAGTGGGCAAACATAAGAATCAGCCTTCTATCCTCACCTCTGAATTCCCTAACTTGTTCCATACAAAGCAAAATAACACTACTGTTGTCAAAATGTTTTTAAATAGAATTCAGAACTTATTTCTTATTTCTTCAGCATGAACACTCAAGCTGAAGATTTCCATACCAATGGTGACATTTTAAAGCCAAATTTCATTTGAATGCTATGGTATATACTGTGAAAGTAACATGTACTAACCAACCCATGTGGACCTGAGCCATACATTAAGCAAAGTAGAAACATTAAGAAAATATGAAATAAGTCATAATCAACTCAGTTACTACTTCAAATGCACAAGAAAATTTTCTATGGATTAATTTGTGAGTGACAAGATACAGTCAGATTTGGGATTCTGTCCTCCGAGGTTCTGTTGCAGTCTATGTTAAAAAGTCATACCCATCAGGTACCTAGACAGACCTATGAACAATGCAGGTGGGAATGTCTGGCAAGCAACCTTTCTCCTCAACACCAGCCTGCAATGGTGTTAACTCTTTTTTCACCTTTTGGATAACATGGGTTGAATGCCAGTTCAGACAGCTAGCAGGATTATCCCTGGATAACGGAATGGGAATGGGCCAGCGTCCAAGATGCTGGTAGATCTGGTAACGCCCTTAAACAAAATGCTGGAGCAGCCAAGTGTCAAGTGCCAGTTATTTCCAGCACTGAAGGACAGAGACACTCCTAGGATGTAGCCTAGGCAGAAGCACTATTGACAAACAGCAGTGATCTAGACAAGAGCAGAGGCACACCTAAACTTTATCATGTTCACTATAGTGAACACGAGCAGTGGTCACCAGCTGGTAAGAAAACAGATGGTTACATTCCTAGTGCACATGGGAAGCTCAAGACCTTCACAATTCCATGCAATCAGAGAGGCAGTCGGTTTCCATGAATTCCCAAAGCTAAGCAGACATTTCGATTTTTTCCAACTGAAAATCAGTAATTTAAGTATTTCACACTGGTCACTTGCAAAACTAAACTGTTTCGGCATACAGATGTATAAAATCTTCTAAAAAGCAAACTGAAGAAACTATTTGCCTTTAACAAATTTCCTCTCCCTCACTCTTTTCAACTCAACAAAAGTACAACATCTCTCAGCAGAGATCTTGATATGCAGTTAAATTTCAGCCATCAAAATCCCAACAGAGGGAAACAGACTGCATGACACACTAACCTAGAAGCAGAGTTGACTTGGTCTTTTAAAGGGCTGGACACTTCTGAAAAGAGAAGAGGAACAGATGAAGCAATTTCATAAACCAGCCTGTGTGGACACGTGTCTCCTATATATTAAATGTAGTCCCGGAAAGTGAGAGAAGTCAACTAACCCACCGAGTCTCAGCAAGTAAGGAACCACAGTAAACAGCACTACAACCCATCTAATAAACAGCACAAAATGCCATCTGACTCCTGGGGACTATGGAATGGCTCTCTGCTATGATGGGAGTTTTGAGAAGTTCTCATCTCATACAGCTTTGTTAGCAGTATCCTGGACTGTAGTGGCTGAATCCCACAGTGTGGTTCCTGGCTGGACAGGCGGATATGCAGAAGGCTGTAAACCTGCTCAAGAGGAGAAGATGAAAACAGAAATTCTAACCTGAAGTAGATTGAACCCATCCATTCTACCCATTCACCTTATTCCATGCACTAAATGTAGAAGATGGCCCCCATCTGCATCCAGATGGTATTTCCCTCTTTGGCATGTAAGGGAATCAACTGATCTACTTTTAAAATAAGCCGATTCTGGTAAAAAGCAAACAACAAAGGGAACCAGGATAAGCTAAACTCACTTTAGCAAACCTAACTGGGTAGGCAGCCAGTAATCACAGAGTAAATTCTTAACTCACTCCATTCATTTATTCATCCATCTATCCATTTTGTATTCTGGGAGATGACAACCACTCATGTTCTCCAAACATTAGAGGCCGTGATCTAGTTCTGCCACTATCCCAACAATCTCCCAGAATTCTTGTCTCAAAAACATGAAGACAGGACACAGCTAAACATTCTTCATATTTGCCACAGGCTAAGAGCTGGCACATGGGCAGAATGACTTGGGCCCTGTAAGCTCACACTTGGTGCCCTGACTAGCAGTCTGATCTTCCTTCTTGCCAGTCAAGCTACAGAAAGCCTACAACAGAGGATGCAGGGCACTCCCCATGCAGAGTACCGTAAGACAAGGCAAGAGGTAGCTTGCCCTGCAACTTGCCAGGTAAGTATCAGGGGAGCATTTCTGAAGTTTTAACAGAGCTCTGAAGGATTATGTCTGGTCTAGACACAGACAAAACAAAAATAGGTGGACATGCTTCATGCTGCAGAGTCAAGGAGGTATCTTGGGAAAAAGAGGTTAAGCAGGTTTCTTTTACAGATAATGACAACACATTTGCATAAAATGCATTCTAACAGGGAATCAGACTCCTTCAAGTACCCACATGACACACATTAGTCCAGTACCATTAATGGCAATACAGTGATCTGAACAGCAAATATTCTGTTGCTGTACATTATTTATAGTTAATGAAGGCACAATTTGGGACAAGGATTAATGGCTTCTTGCCATTGCCCTCCTGTCACTGCCTTGGGTTTGTGCAGTATCTGCCTCTAATGACACACTCACTAGGCTCCAATAAAAATTTCTACCTTTACACATTCTCAATGCCAGAGTTGTCTTCATCACAAAAACAAACAGAATTGCATCTTCTTGCCCATTCACTCAGATCTTGTACACAGTTCCTCCAGGTCGAAAGAGACTTTTGCAAGCTGTTTTGGCAAGTGATGCTTCAAATGAGTAACCCCACAGTGGTGAACTCTTTAAGAAAATTATTTATTCATCATAGCTGAGTTTGGTCTATGACTGCCACCTAAGCAGCAATGCATTTATTTATCCATTAAGCAGTTTACACACCAAAGAAAGGGCAGAGATCAAAGCCTGCAATGTAGCATGCAGTACAAGCACTTCCAGTACTATGTGCAGAAGTGGAGGATATTTAGCAAAATTCAAATTTTCATGATCTTGTCCAACGTTAGGGAAAACCGATTGTTAGGATATCTTGTAGGCACACTTAACAGCAATTAGCAGCGGGAAAAAAATGGGAATAGATTACAAACATCCTGCCTTTATGCCCAGATGCAGGTGACAGGTATTTTGAAGACTATACACAGACATAATATAGGATTTGTGAAAATATACTCTGATAAAAACTATAAATATCTTTGCTTATTTAAACTCCTTTGAACATCATTAGCCCTTTAATAAATTTCTACTTTAGAATTTAAATTACTTCATCTGCACAAGGAGTCAATTTAGCTAAAAGCATATGTTAAAAACTGAACCCGAACCAGAGAAAAATAGAAGGAAAAAAGATACTTTTTTTTTTCAACCATTTTTTCAGAACCTGTAAACCAAAATTTCACAGAATTGCAGGATCTGCTGAGTTGGAAGGGATCCATTAGCACCACTGAGTCCAACTCTCAGCTCTGCACAAGACATCTCAAAGAGTCACATCACGTGCCTGAGAGCACCAATGACATTCTGTGTTTAAACTAATGCTGCTAGTAGTAACTGACCTTGGCAAGTTTTTCCCCAAACAAGTGCAAAGAATATTCAGAATAAACTCCCAACTTCAAAATCAACATCTCTGTACTCTTAAAAAGAAAGGCAAAACATGCAAAGGTACATTCAAGTATTGTTGAAGTAATTATGACTTTTCTTGGTGCTTTGGGAAAGTCCTGTCCTTTGTTAGTTCATCTTAAATCATTTTAACATACATTTAAAAGGTAAACTTTCTCAAGCTATATTGTTATATGTAAGTAATTTATTTGGCATGCACAGACCTGAAAATTTATGTGCAAAAAACCCCTGTTTTGAGGTTTTTCTTTTTTTACTACATTTTATTTTTTGACATACAGTAGGATCAGAAACTGAGACAAAAACAGCTCAAAGTTAGAGATCAGGAGAAATAAACTAATTTATACTAAAATTATGAGAAATGTCCCTGTCAGAACAAAGCCAGTATAGTTTCACCTGCATGTCTTTAGCATGAGTTTAGCATTTTCTTACTGCCAGTACTCACACACCCAAAAAAGAAACCACATTGGGCTAAGCTGCAGAGACAGAAGGGAAGTGAGTGGGGAGAAAAAAAACTGCAGCTATGGACAACCAAATTCTCAATTAACTCGTTGGTTATAATCTGATCATACCTAAACGAAAATAAGGCAAGGTAGTCTCAACCTTGTTGTCTTAGAGAGGTTTTTCATATACGTTACAGCAGCGATCCTGTAATTACAGCATTCTTCTGTTTTAGTGGGGGTACTTCATGCATAGAAGTCCCAGTTTTGAAACACAGTTAAATGAAGTTCCTGTGAAAGTGCTACTTATGAGCGGTGAGTACACACATATGCTTAATCCCTCCTTGACATGCAGTATATCCTCACTTACTGCTGTTCTATGAGTATTTTGACTGTTGCCAAAAAACTTTTTCAAAGGACATCAGGTATTCTCCCAAAAGAAAAGTGAAGCACTTCAGAACACAAAGAAGCCTGGCAAGAGGATAGCTTCAAATTATCTACATTGATAAGCAGACAACAGTCGTGGTAGCCAAGACTGACCAGACTCATGAATGAGAGTGTCCTGCCGAGATCTGCTTTGGTCTGAAGAGAAAAAGCAACAATTCCTCACATGCTTATGACAACGAAGGGTCTGTATTCAGGAACTGCCTCACTATTCAAATAGATTTATTGGTGAGTGCTGTACAGTTCTTAGCCTTCTTAATGAGGAATGAAAGCAAGTTCATGGCAGTAAAGATTAGAAAAACCCACAAGGGATTTTGACAGGAAAAAATAAAAAAGCTCTGCTCCAAACTGCACCAGCAACTGGTTTTTAAAGCAAACAGCAAAGGGAATTATCATCCTTTTATGTATGTATACACACCAGTGCTACCAGACACAAGAAGACCCTGTGTTTTAGGGTGATGGTTTTGGCTTTCTGCTCGACATCTACTCTTGCTGCAATGTGATGTTGGATTATTAAGGCATATGCTAGAGATGCTTCTCAACTCTGGTCTGGAGGAAGCCTCTTCAATAATCAAACCACAGCCAGACTCCCACTTGCCTTGTTTTACAGACACAAGAGGGGTCATTTATTGTAGTACTTGTCAGGTTCCCCTCCATTCTCACAGACTAAGGCAACATCTGTGGTGCTCACGAGCAACAACTAAACCAGTAAAAATGTAAACCATAACATATCAAAAATTGTCACAAAGCAACTCCTTTCACCACCTGGGAAGCTGTTAAAGGATTCCCTACCCCTCTCTCTCTCTTTTTCAGTTCATCCTATCAAAAATCTTACATATTTAAACAAAGAAGACATTACTATTTACAAGCTCAATCTCCTGAAATTTTTTAGGATGCAGATACTGATCCATTTCCATCTCAGAACAAGTGGCTGAGGAATCATGAGTGCTCAAGGAATTCACTTAAAGAAGACTAGACTTTTGCAGTAGTTGTTAAAAAACCCTTTAATCATTCAATACAATCACAGACTGCAAATATACTGCACACGTAGATGACTAACTAGATAGAAAAGGATAATAAAACCAAATGTAAAGAGAAATAGTACCTAAAATGAAATTTAAAGATAAAAAACTGCCATACTAAAAGCAAATTCATGCAATGAAGGGGGGGGAAAAACATCCTTCCCCAATTTACCCAGACTCAATGATTATGTTTCAAGAGTTTGGGATGTGTAATTTGAAGCTTTCACAGAAATACAGGTTCCAGGTCATAGAAACAACCAAAACATTATTAACTCAATCATAGTATTTCAAAAATTTTAAACTACTCATTAGTAATTGGATGTGCTGATAACCACACTAAGACATAGGAATAAACAAATGTAATTTAATTAATCTTTTTCCTATTAAATGCTCCAGTTCCTCTCCTTAACAAAAATCCCTCCTATTATTCTGAGACTGACTAATGCTGAACCATCATAAACTGATAGTAGTCACTACCACTTACTGTGATATAAGTGCTATTCAAAGTTATACCACTAATAATTATCATTTGCTATTTCCTATATTTTCTTATCCTACATAATACAATAGGCCTACAAAGAGAGCTAGGATTAAAAAACTATGTTTGTACCAGCAAAAAAAAACCCAAACAAGCAAACATAGGAGAAAAAAAATCAGGAAAAACTACAGTTACTCTGATCACCTTCCCCTACAGGAAAGCACAGGATGCATAAAGCTGGACAGAGTAATTAAAAAGACTCCCAAGTTTATGCATGCCACATATCCAATGCAATCCATACTGAGAAATCAGAAAAAGTTTTTTCTTAGGTGGGCAAGCAAATTATTAGGACCAGCATTCCTGGGAAAAACTCAAGACACTCAACTTGAGTTTCTGAGTTTGCTCTCCTCCCTGCTGGCTTTTATTACATAATTGTCACCTGGAGCCCTAAAGGTTCCTCTTCCCTCTCTCCCCATGAAAAGTTAAAACATGCAAAAACTCTCTCCTGGTTGTCAAAGTGCCAATTTCATCTTAAATTGTAAAATAGGACAAACTTTGGATTTTAGGAAAAAACAAAATTTAAAAATGAGCATATTTCAGAATTCATCTGTGCATACAGGTTTATGCAGGTTGTAACAGGAGAAACCATTCTGTAATTTTCAGCTTTGATTCAATGGTATGTTCAGACACATAGTGTGGAATTTTAAGTACAGTTCATGTGACTAAAGTTAAGAACAGGGTTAAATCCTTTCCAAACCCAGGCCATGAACAACAAAACAGAAGCTATCCTATTGGGTGGTTGATCACAGACTTTGCTTCTGTATATTACTGTATTAAGAATTCAACATTAAAGCAAACACACTTCATTAAAAGCTTACTTGAGGCCCAAACTAAACCATGTTCCAATAAAATACCAGAAAATCTCAAGGCTAATGTATTTTATACATTTCTGTGATCCTGTGACTCTTCATGGTTCCAATTAAAATAAACCATTGGTTCGCATTTCTCCGTTTGAGTGCAGAGTGTCTGAGTGCAAGGGGATGGGGTGGGATGTGTGTCTGTCTGAAGTATGCTAAGACCTGTGCTTTTAAATGAGACAATCATCTCAGTGGCATTACAGAAATAAAAAGGGGAAAATGCAGAACACAGTATTAACTGAGCAAGTTCACTTTCAATAATCAGAAGCAGCAATACTCAAACTGTAAACTACAGAGGAGATTTGATTCCGAAAAACAGTTCTTGGGTTTCTCTGGCAATCTACAGTGCTGTTCATTATGCTCTCCTGACCTTTCATGAAGTATTTACTTAAACTCACTTTCACACAGAGTCATGGATAGAGCTTACCATCATCTTACAGTCCTGTGCCAACAGGAATGTTAGCATTTGCAAAAAAACCTAAAAGATGTGGTCCAATTAATGAATAAGTTTAAAATGTCTTCTACTACAGCTGCTTAAAAGGTGAGCAAATGTTTTTCTGCTCCTAAATATTTTGCTAAGTTGGAGGAGAATGAGCAAACAGAAGGAGGGGTGGAAACTGAAGAGTTTCATAAAGGTGTTGGTTTTTTTGAAACTATTTGTATTCCATGCAAATTAACTTCAGTCAGATTTGAATCAGATGAATAGTTTGCATACTATTAGCCAGACAGGACATTTAAAAAGCATACCTGTTAAATATGTTCTCACTTGCAGCGTACTTGTCCAGTCTTCCCAAAGGCGTCAACATTTCATCTTGTGAGACAAAGTCCAGGGCTGAAGGTATAATAATCACATCAGACTCTGAGCTGCAGTCATCCACACCA
Organism: Vireo altiloquus; assembly: GCA_013396875.1. Classification (NCBI taxonomy): domain Eukaryota; kingdom Metazoa; phylum Chordata; class Aves; order Passeriformes; family Vireonidae; genus Vireo; species Vireo altiloquus. Next base: position 1,491,256 of record VZRF01009670.1, read on the forward strand.
ACTATCAGAGACATCAGAAATATTCCTTATAATAACAGTAGTTTGAAACTAAAATGATGTCTGTTGTTGGTCTGAAATACAGAAGTCTAGGCAAGGTCCCACTGACAACACAGATAGTAACTACACTACATTGTTCCCACCAGCTTCCCAGCCCCCATAAAGTCTTTTCCATACAAGTGTGACTGATGATGTATAAATGGATTTTGAGTCATTTTCTCTAAATTCCCAAGTAAGATGCATCACTAAGCCTCCTAAGTATTTTTATCCCTTATATTTTTCTCAAGCAAATGACTTTTATCTAATTGTAAAGTCAGCTTTTTGAAGACAAATACTCAAATCAGAGCTGCAGGTAGTCCAGAGTTTATCCAACATGATCTAGCAGACCAAAAAGACTTTGTTCTAAAACCGAAAAAATTAAATTAAGCATGTTAAAAAAAAAAAAAAATCAGTGTGTGTTGCTAGATCTGACTACCAAATAAAATGGGCACAATTCACCTACTGCATAATTATTAACCAGCACACCATCAGGGAACTTCATAGACACAGACCCCTTTATCAACGCAGAACCAAAGAAGTGGAAAGAGGTCCAATCCTGTTCTGCAGAGCTGCTTATGAATTACGACTTACATTACCACCTGTTTAGTTTCCTTATGTCCTCAAAACTGCTCTAAAACTCAGTCCCATAGCAAACACATGCTTCTGGCTGCAACTGAGATCACCCATTTGAAAGAACTACGCCAGGTCATCTCCATTAGTCCTGAAAATACAATACCCCTATTCTTCAGTCTAGCCACATCTCTCTGAAATGCCTCTTCAAGACTTGCAAATAGAGAAGATCAGAAGATACATCTACAAGTCCAACAATGACTTTTTAAAAATGAACTCTAGAGAAGGAAGAAAAAAGATTATTGTCCTCCTACTTTCCATACAATTATTTTGTGCTACAAAAATTGCTTACGAGGTAGTGTATGATTTTCAACATTCAGAATACATATGCAGCCAGTGCTGCCTGAACATCTTCCTTACTGTACTTCAAATGTCAAAAGGTAAACACTGAGCTCTGGGAAAATAATATTTTTACACATAAACTAAATTTGACGGCACCCTTTTACCAACAAAGTAATTCTCCCATTTTCTACATAGAGAATCCATGGACATCAACTGGTCCCATCCTTGCACAAGGGACCAGATTTTGCAGCTGCCAACAGGACATGAAATTCTTGCCAGAAATCAAATGAAAAAGTGATGGGGAACGAGCAAGTGTGTAAGAACAATCTGGGAGATGGAAGCAAGGAACAAAGTATACGAGGAGCCAAAGGAAATGGAAGAGCAATCTGAGAAGACGAATTAGTGTTAGATATGTCTAAAGTAGAGGACAGAATAACAAACTGCAGGGGGAGGAAGGGAAGGTTAAAAAGAAGATCGGCTACAAAAAGCTATTGCAACACAAATGGAAAGTGTTTAGCAACTCCAGGTTTACATAACTGTTTGAACTTGTGTTTGGTTTGGTTTGTGGGTTTGTTTGGGTTTAAATTTTGTTGTTTAGTTTGGGCTTTTTGCAAGAAACAGTTTTATTTTCACGGGAAGTGGGGGGGGGCGAGCAAAAATGCAAGCGAACTCAAAATGCAAGCTAGTACTTCGTGCCAGGTTAAGTTAACAAGGAACAGGCTACATCCTTTCACAAGCTTGTAGGCCTTCAACCCATCAATCCAACTGAAACCAGGGATTTTCTTGAGTTTTTAGTTCTGCCATCTCACACCTAGACTATTTCAGTTGAAGGTATCTTCAACTATCATCTAGTCTAACTGCCCAACAACCTCAGGGCTGACCAAAAGGTAAATCACTTCCCTCTCCACTTCCCATTCTCAGGAAGCTACAGAGAGTGATGAAGTCACCCCTCAGCCTTCTTCTCTCCAAACTACACGGTGAAATTAGTTCTATGACTGGGTCCTATTTATCTGTTTCAGTGTCTGTTGATCACAATGTAAATTTAAAAACATTAATTGAAGAAACTATGTCAAAATACCAACATAATTTTTGTCAGCAGTATAGTTATGTTTATTTAGCTATCAAACTCATGAGTACAAAAAAAGAAAATGCTGACCATTACATGCACCACCAATTTCACTCACTCCACTTCTCTCTTCTCAACCTCAGCTTTGTTCTGTGCTCCTCCTTGTACCCTCTACATTTATTTTTCTATCATTTTTGCCTCGTGAAACCAGTTAAGTTGACCCAACTGCTAAATCCACTCTATATCAGATGCAAGTATCAATGATAAAAATATGAGCATCTGCTTACAAGTTATCTGTTCGATGTCTCCTACTAGTTCAAACAGAAAGTGAGTTTTGTGGATTTGGCTCTGCTGAGCTTATGAATTGTAAAATTAGGCCTAGCATTACATTGACCTTGATGCGCCTCTGCTACCAAACAACATTTATTATTTAAATAATTCCAGCATCTCAGCTTAGTCAGAGAAGAGAACTTTCAAATGGCAGCATCTTGATTAACACAACTGTAACACAGGGAAGAAAAGAGCAGTAAAAATAAATCAATCAGTATATGAACAGTTTATAGTTCAGTAAAGAACTGTTACAGGTACCTTACATACTCATTTTCACTTTCATGACATCAATCCAAGTCAAAAGAGAGAGTCCATTCTAACTCCCATTCTAACAAAGTCCCTCAAGTGGATATTTGTCTTCGACAGACCACAAATATGAATCACCAACATCTAACCACTCCTCATCTAAAATGCATAAAGGACATACTTTGCATTATTAAACAAACCAACTCACTTTGCTATTCCCTCCATACTGCACCAAAACAATTATCAAAAAGGTTGTTAGCTGTGTATTGCCTCTTCAGCCCTACTCTGCTTTCCACCCAACTTTGAGCACTTGACCAACTACTATGGGACCTTGTGTAAATTTTATAAATAAAAACCACACCCTTAGACAACATAAGTGTACTGGTTTTGGCTGCGACAGAATTAAAATTCTTCACAGTAGCTTATATCAGGATACTTTGCAAATCTCCAACCTATTCACTGCAAGGGCACCATGATGAATTTTTAGAAAAGGCCCTGACACTGTGTAAGCCCTATCTTCAACAATAACTAACACATCAGTGATTTATCAACACTAGTTTCAGCGCAATCCAAAACATTGCCCCATACAAGGTATTATGGAGAAATTTAACTCTATGCCAGTTAAAACCAGTAAAAATTTTGGCTAATTCAAATGCAGAACATACAGATTTCTTCCTGCTTCAGAATGCAGACCAGGCAACAGGACCACATACTACTTTCCTACTGCAGAAAAACTAGGGGTCAATTTTCTTATTTTTCTCCACTTTTTCAAACTGGTACAAGTACGGACCAAATCCACAGAAAGCATATAAGCTACAAGACATCACTGAAAATTAATGCAAGTGCAGAGCCGTAACTACCTTCTAATCTGGTCTTACATGTTCACACCCACACAAAGTAGAGCTACTAAAACAGGAGTTTCTGTAAGAACATCCTATCCCAGGAGTTTAAAGTCACTAGTGGTGTCAGGGTGGGAAACAGCAATTGCACAACAATGTCAAAAGCAATCACAGTGCCCCTATTTCTGTACACTCAAGTACCAAAGCAGAGCAAAATCAATATATTCATTAATTTATCCACACTAAGTTCGCAAATTTCTCTTCAAAACTCTACACAATGACTGCCAAACACAAGGATGCATCACATAACAAGGCAGCCACTTGCCTTTTGCTTCCATGTCTGACTATCACTGACCTGTTGTATTACAGAAGCCAAGTAACTGCTCCTCTGTGTACCTTTATTTTCCTATCAAAACATTTGACTGTTTTCTTTTGTAGAAGTTGTTCAGGCTTGTCTCTCTATCTTGCATCTGGTCCATACTGTACTCTGTGAAAATATATATTAACATTCCCTGCTTTAAGCTCTCCTGTTTCCCTTAAGCTCTCCTGTTTTATGGCAAGGATTTAACAATAACTTGACACAGTTATTAACTAACGTGAACTATACTGCAATCTTGCTGAGGCAGACCATGCTTAGAGGTGCTTAGTCAACCACTGCCAAGCTTGGCTGAGCATACAACAACAAAACAGACGTCCATTTAAAACTCAGTCCCCTATAAAACCACAACCTCTAGGCCAAGTTTCAAGGGAGTTGGTTTTTCTACTACATATCTCATCCTCATAATATCTTTCACAAAGATGTCTCATACTGAATCTTTTACAAAGAGGTGCACAAAATCAGGTTTGAAAAAATAACTATTATTTTTTCTTATTTAATAATGTGGAAACAACTCTCTGTTACAGACTGTTCAGTAGCAAGGCCTATATGCGTTCTTTCTTTTCTTCTATATTTGCTATGAGCTCCATGGCAGAAACATATTCTTCTTTGTTTTGGCATAGAAACTCTGTAATAAGATGTGTATTCTAAAAAAAATAAGAAATTTTGGATTCTGAAAGCTGAACAAAGATCTTTAACAATTCAGGATTTCCAGCTAATATTAATAGTTCTCTCATTTTATCTACTGCATCCCCAAATTCTCAAGATCTATTACAAAATCCATATGGCAGTTGCTACAGTTATATCTATTAAAATGGACTAATTTTTATTCAATTTTAGTACAAGCTATTTATTACACTCTACATCAACTGTTATCATAGGTATATTCAGGATAATACAGCACTTATATGGAGAAAGGACTGAGTTCTGCTCTGCTGTTCAGGCAAGAAATTTTTCAGCTTACTGTAAAGCAAAAATTGTAATCTTATGAGCCCAGACATTTGATATCATGATCACAAAATAAGAGCTGTGGGTTTTGTTATAAATTACTGCCCTCCATGCTACAAAAGAACAAATTCACCTTACATTCAGCCTTCTGCAGAACACGACTAATATTCTCCGTCCTTCAATATTGTAATATAACTTTCTGTAAGAAACATCACTTTGCATCTCCATGTTCTGCAAAGAGAAATTCACCTCACCAACGCTCAAACATCTGCATTTTTTCATAGCTGAACTCACTATTCTTAACCCCTTCCTACTGCACTATGTGCCAGCTCTGGTTCTGTGGTGAGATTCATCTGCTACCACACATTTAACTGCACTGCTTTAACATCAACCAACAGCTATTGCAATGACAATCACACAAATATTACAAAATGTGCTTGTCATGCTGAATGCTACCACCCTGCCTGCCCAATCCAGGTATCACTCACTGGTCATCACAGAACACACCATCAGAAAGGAGGAGCCGTTTTTTCAATGAAACACTTAAAATCTACTATCTGTTTTCCTCCTGCTGTAATCCAAGACTGAAAATGCAACTAAGATGCCAAAAGGTGTGTGATTTTACTCAGCAAAAGTTATTACTGCAAGTGGTAATCTTAGATTCCAGCCCATCTACCATACTAGCAGAAACAAAAAACACCTTCTTCTGTGCCTCTCCCCTAAATTAGCCCTTCAAACCATGGAGCACTATCGGACTTGAGTCTCTTATGAACATAAAGTTACCCCACCTGTATGCACAGACTTTGCTATCTGAATTCCAAGTTTGGTGGGTCTGGGTTCCAGGGTGAGGAAGAAGGCATAGAGAGGCAGGAGAAAAGAAGAAGCTAAGAAAGGTGGAAATGCAAAGCAGCTCTGATGCAAAGCTGCTGTGCCAACAAGCAAGGCTTACCACATTAGCCCCTATGTAGCAATTTGATAGCGGAGCTTGCTAACAGCCCAAAACACAGACACAGCAAACCCTTTAAAATAAAGCTTTGGTACAGGTTCTGATGCAAGCACAGTACAGCAAATTTCAAAGACCCAGCAGCCTTAATGTAAAAGGCTATGAGAATATTTTCATTTAGCAAAAGGCTTCATAAAAAGATAGTCATCAAGCTGCCAAAGCAGTTGCATTTCTCATTAAGCATCAGAGGAAACAAGGGGCAATAAAAAATTCTTTAAGCAAGGAGAATAGGAGCAGCTACACACAAGTTTGTTTCTTTCAGGCATAGGCAAGCAGCATTGAAAATCCTGATTTGCTCTGAAAAAAAAAGGAATAGCTCCATCTCATAATGCTCACTAGTCATGTATCTGCACAACAGCTGAATATATCTTCTACCGGTTAAAAGTTTGACCTGCAACAAATGCTGGTCCAGAGGAAACTGAAACAAAGAGAAGGACATCCAAGCTACCAGTTAAAACAATCAACAGTTTATATTCTGTCTGCCTATTTCCTGTAGGGAGCACGTCACACCCATCACCAATGCACTCAAGTTCCTGGCCATTAAAGCCCCTATCTTCTACCCCTTTCAAACAACTGCATGCACTTAAGAATTGTGGTATGAGGTTGGAGTGAAGCAAAAGTCAATGCAAAAGCTAACGCCAGCAGGAAGCTCCACTAAGGTCCCTTTTCCTCCTCTACAAGGTCATCACCATGAAAGAAAGGTACCCCTTTTCTCTCTGCAGAGCACTGCTGTTCAAGTGATTTTTAACTGACTTCATGGCTGACTGAGAATTTTGTAACACCGTGAGGAAAATCCTACTTCCATCTTCAACCAACATGTTCTCCCTGGTCCTACCATGATAGAACACACGCATTCACTGTGCTTGGAGCCATGCTCAAATTCTGCCATGCAACTGGGTAGCTGACACAAAAACACACAAGTTCAAACTCTACATGCCTTAACATTCGACCAGCTGGAAGGAAGAGAGATATGAAGCAAGCAGCTTAAGCTCAAACACTCCAAAGACTTGTGCAAGCTTTGCAACCCTGATGTGACACCACAAGTTATGATATATCAGCTACCAAGTGTTGTTCCACTGTGCAGTGACTTCCACAGCATCATCAGAGCAACTAAAATACACTTAGACTAAAGACTGCAGAGAAGGCAAGCTCTACAACTAGTACATCCATAACCTATGAAACATGGCTTTGCACCATAAATCTCTTGGAATTTGCCAACTGCACTTTTCTTCACTCCGCTTAAATCCCAGACAACATTCTTGAGACGCTGCTTGAGAGCTTTCAAAAAGTTAAGTGGGATAAAACTCTATTTCCTGGATGTACAGAGAAATTCTTGCTGCAACGCTCCACACTCCTCCTGTCCATGCTCAGTATAGAGCATAAAACTGGTCTATGGGAGAAGGTTGAGCAGTACAGAATGCAGTGGATTCAATCTCAGAAAAAGTAAGAACAGTCATGGGTGTCCATTTCAATGCAATTTAATGTTTGCATTACTTGCACAAGCAAGTATCCCTACAGACTAATCAAGCTGTTCCTCCCGTAGGCTAGAGAGGAAGGAAAAGGTAGTCTCTCTTCCATTCAAATATTTGGGAACTGTTCAGGTACTATGGCAACAACACAAAAAAAATTCCCTAAGCATATTTGTTTATCAGAGAAAAATGCTTCAAGAGTCTGCAATATCACTCATATACCACGTCCGTTTTATACATTAATCTATTTAGCTTTTCCAGAAATTGTATAGAGAATAACACATATTTCTGGCACTATTTGCCTCTCTTTTTTCTTTACCTTAAAAACTGTACAAAAAAAAAAACCCACCAAACCAGTAGTCTCAACTGTCAGTGCAGTTGTTTTGCTGTTGAAAACAAACACTCTTCACAAATATATTCTGACACTTTTTCAACCTATACAGTAGGATTTTAACACTCTACTGCAGCATCCCTCTCAAATCAAGAAATAGCCACATTAGTTTTTCTTATACTATACCTTCTAAAGCAGACAGAGGAGCTCTGATGTTCTGGGAACCTTTAGGGGCAGCTGTCCCTGCCTCGCTCTTCCAAAGAGGGAACTGTTCCTCCACCTCTCAAAGCAGAAGCTATCCTTTCATCCAGTTCTGCTCATGTTACAACTCCTGAAAGGAAAACTTCCTGCCCACACAGAGGTAAAGTCTGAGCAGCAAAAGGCACACACAGGAAAGAAAAGCATTTTATCTTCAACACAATGCAGTCTGCCACCTCCACAATAGGTCAGCAGTCAGAAACAACTGCAAGCACCAAGGTTTCACTATCTTAAGCCTAGGATTTTGAACATTTCCAGCTCCCTTGTAACTCTTTTGCTCCCTCTGTTTTTTAGCTCCAAGTGGGAGAGAAAGGGAGAAGGAGGAGAGAATACCCAAAGCCCTAGAAGATAAATCATGAGACAAGAAGATAAAAAAAAAAGTTGGCAACCTTAACTGAGGATCCCTGCCAGAGATGGGATAATAAAAGATGGCCAGTGAAAAGAACGTTCCCAAATAAGAAGTGATGCTAGCGGCCTTGGAAAGCTGAAAGCCTAGAAAATTACTCTTCTTCAACCCACTACTAGGTGTAATGGAGAAAACATATGCAGCTGCACGAGCAAGGTTCATTAGCCTACATCAAATCAAGCACAATCCTTCCCTCACATCATCTCCTCTCTGGGATCCTATGAGGTTGCTGGAGAAAGAGAGACTAACCATTACCCACCTGAGACCACTAACACCAGAATTCCATGGGGACACAGCCATCCACCTGAGTCTCCCAGTTTCTATGAGGGCCAATCACCACATTAAAAGTCAAAGAAATGAACTGAAGTGTTGGGAAAATTAAACCCAAATCTCCAGGGAAAACAACAGACTTAACACTGTGCTTCATTAGCATTAAGGAACCGTTACTGGATTCCCAAGGGAGCTGAATCTTACTCACACGAGAGAACTGATTCCAATCACTGCCATCAATGTCTGTTATTACTTTTTTGCAACGCTGAAATGCCAACCCAGTAACTCAAACTACCTCAGCACTCTTTCACCAGAGCTAAGGCTCTGATGGGACCAAAAGGTCAGTACTGCAACAGGGCATTTGAACATCATGTTGGAAATTTGGCTGCACTCAAAGCTGCAATTAAGTCTAAGAAGTGACACAACATGCAGCCTATACAAAACAACTAACAGCACAACAAAATCTGCTAATTCTTATTCTCTGGTGAAAGAACAAAGAAACCACAGCGCAAAAGCTTCTGATATTACTACGAACAGCTGTGGGAAAGGGAAGGTGAATTTTAACATACTGAAGGCATGTTATGCCAGCATAATTCACTGCCAGAGAATAAAAACTACAACACAGCATCAAGCTGTGACTGTGATTTGACACTACAGGGAAATACAGACTGATTTTATAAAAACAAAACAACAATGAAGAAAAAATAACTCTTTTTGATTTAAGCTATCATTAAAATGTTTAAAAAATTAAATTTAAATTAGCTTCCATTTGGAAAGAGTCTTGTGCCTTACTCAAAGTCTAAGAGAATAATTTAATTAAAAGCATTCAACCACCACAAGCTCACTGCTCATGCCAGATGATTTGCTCATCACCTGGAAAAAGAACACAGCATCAATGATAAAACAGCTTTTGACATCTGCAGATGCACAAAGAGAATTTTCTTCAGCTCAGCTAAATAACTGGTTCACTCACTGAGAAGCCTGCTGGGAGGAGACTCTAGGAAGACCTGTCCTCCCTTTTTAATCAATGAAAAATAACTCAGTAATAAAACTAGAGCTATGCTGGATCATCACTACTCTCTTTTTAGTTTTTAGAACTGTTTCATGGGCTAGCAAAACCCAAACGGTAACATTAGATTTACTAATTGTAAAAACTACCTTATTGTTGAATTTTAAATCTATCATACCATTAAACACTTGTGTTAAGGAAAACACATTTACACATGGGTGTGTCTATATATATATATATATATATACACATTTAACAGTTCTAAACTAGAACTGTCTAAACAATGCGTAGATGTTAAAATTCCATTTTCTGCATTTTTAGTTAAAACATCTGGAAACTAAGTGTACAGAAAAAGGAAATTCACCGTTGTCAGCATGGCAAAAGTTAAAGTTTCAAAATCTAAGCCAGCTACATAACCACCAAAGCATGCACATATACTTGCAACTACCAGAAGTCCTGACATTGCATGCAAATGAAGCTGTCAGCTATCATTAAAAAAGGCTTTTTCCAAATACAAATGTAAAACAATATTAAAACCAGTTATCAGATCAAAATTTCTTTTCTCTCCTGATTTAAATCACAGTTAAAATAATGAGTTGAATAAAGCTATCCCCTTTCCGAATCTGAATTCTAATTGCAGATGGCTCTGTTTTTTAGAGCACACATCAATGGTCAGACTGAAAGATGTCAGCATCATGGTACGTTTAATTTCATCTATCTGTACTGATCAGTTCAACCTTCAGAAACAGCCAGGGGAGGGGGGAGTACAAACTGTCTGGGAAGAGTCATAAAGAACACTTTATTTATCAGCAAGATGTACTTCTACAAGCCCACGTTTGCTTTTCAACCATTTTTGCTGCTTATGTTCTTTTCTGTTCTATACTTAGCTTAGACAGTTGTACTATTCTATTTTGATTTTGTATGAACAAAAGCCAGATTTTCCCTGACTTCTTTTCCTACACTGAGCAAGATTTCACACAGAAGACCAAGAAGGCCAACAATTCAATCCTTATTTGGGGGGTTAGAGTCAATAAAGTCTTTCACGTTCAGCCAGGGTACACTTGCTGTCTTGTTTTTGGATTATTTTTCCTTTTACTTCAAGCTAGCAAACAAGGAAAAGACATTGGCTAAAGATGGAAGAACCAGAATTTCTTCAATTATTATCACAGTCATTGACATCAAGGAGCTGTATCTACTGAAGTAAAATATCAGCTAAAATCAAAGTACTGAAATGCCATTTGCAAGCTATATAACTACTTAAAGCAATCATCTGTTTAATGTACCAGGTGTAAAGTATGCATTCACCTCAAGAAAAAAAAAAAATCAGCTTTCCAGTGGTTACCAAGCAACCAAGATCAGAAAAATAGTATGAAGCTTTCAAAATAGAAATGCAAACCTAAGCTGAAATTAATTATTTAAAAGTCAATCCAGCTGGTTATCAACCACTCTCTGAAAGCCTTTCTTATAAAAGCTCTTGTTTAATCTCTGACCTCTTAAACAAATCAACAGAAGGAAAGGTTGTTTTTTTTTAAATAGATGCCATCCACAGCATATATTCTCAAGGTCTCCACTACTCCAGCAGCACAGATTTACTGTTCTCTGTTAAAATCTAGTAAAGTAGTATTAACCTAAATATTTATCAAGTTCTCTTCAGAGAAAAGGTAGGCTTTGTTTTACAAGCAGCTATTAAAACAGTACTCCAAAGATATAGTATTTTACTGTTCTATATTTCAGGTTAATTAGTATCCAACAAGTTGGCATAATGAATGAGGAGAAGAACAAATTGTACAGTTGTAAAGTTGTTGATTAAACTCCAACTTTCCAGCAGAACACTCGATTCCAGAAACCTTAAAAGACTAAGATCATAAAACAGCTGTTCTTCACTCTGCATATCTTAAAGATGCACAGATGCTTGGTTCATTACTGTCAGCAGCAACTGTGCATGGTTGTTTGCTCAACTCCAGGACTTTCTCCTACTGCTTTAGAATATGACCAATAAAAGGTATCTCTTAAGTCACCTTAATGACTCCTTAATTAGGAGGAAACACTGAATCACACTGTACATTCTCACTACCAAAGGGAAAAAAACCCAAACCAAAACAAACAATACAACAAAAAAAATTTTCATGATTCAGGCTCAAACCTAGGCTCACTGATGAGCTACAAAGCAATACCTAATCTAGTGAAATGTCCTGAGCCATATGCATAATCAGAGACCAAGCTTCAGATGTCCAATCCAGACCTTGACACATGCATCCAGTCTTAAACACTCCTGATTTCTCCAGCACACCTCACAGATGTTTTGCTACTGCTTGTTATCACACCAATTAAAAGCCCAAAAATTTACTCTAAGTACAGTTCACTTTTCAAAATAGCCAGTCAATCAATCATACTATTTTACATTTATCTAATTCCTCCTCCTAAATTATACTGCCAGGACTACAGGTATGCCTGCAAGAATTTCTCACTTGCTTGTCCTTAAACATAGCTTAGCACACTTAATAGCAAGAATGCAGCTGGCAGAATCACACAGGCATAAAAGCTGCCAGCACTTCCAGTTTTATCACTACTGTATTCTACTACTTCAGTAATACACCTCTAAACCAGTGTCTAACTCTGCTTCTTGAAAGAGCTGCAAACATTTGAAATATTTACAACACTGGGATACTACAGGGTGGGGCTCAGGCAGGAGTTGCAACTTTCTGCGTTATTTTTTAAATTGCCTGTTTCATATGTTCAGCCAATCAACTGGAAACACTTTCAAAATTGTGCAAAACATGTTGTATATGGGTACATAACACAGCTATTTCAAATAAAACTGCACAAGAAATAGTACTTTTAACTAGATATGTAGTCTCCTTGATCTGTATTATTTTTCTTTGGCTCACAGACACCACCCAAGAACAAAATCATGTAAAATTTAGAACCATAAAAGCCACCGTGTGACTGAACTACATCCAGACAGCATACAACGATTCACACAGAGTTCTGTTTTTCTCTCTTAAAATACCATACCTAAGTATTGAGACATTTGCTTTTACATACTTCCATCAAAAACTCAGTAATTTTTAATGAAGTTTCAAATTTCTATGGCTTCTGCCTTCAGGATGCTCTCATCTGGACTGAGTCGTATCTCCATGCATGAATTTTTGTTCATTTTTGCAGACCATAACATAAGACCAGCACCAGGAACCCACAGCTTCAGTCATCCCTCCAATGACTACAGACAATTCCAATTCCTGTCTTACAGTCAGCTAAAACCATAATCTAAGTGGAAACTTAAGAATGCACTTCATTTTTTTGTGAAGTGTGTCCCTTCTGAAAAAGTCCTTTGTAATCGCAGAGAGTTTTCAAACAGTGACTTATCATGCTGAATTAAAAAAAGATGCCTTAGGGAAAGGCTCCCTCTTTGTGCAAGGCAAAGCACAATAGGAGCCTTCTAAATGTCAGCTGACAAAAGTGAAAAAGAAGATGTATCAGTTAAATCCTGAAAAGTTTAAATAGCTCTCCTCTAAAAATGTAAGCCACAAAACAGAAGGTTTTTCTCCTGCACTCCAGCCCTGACGAGGGGATGTCGTGCAGACTGCACAGCAGACAAAATACCTTCACGCAGCAACCAGGGGGTCTGCACACCCACGGCAGGCTGCCAGGTAGGCGCCTGTCTCCACCTCCATTTTCACTTTCTACCCAAAATTCATCCTCCTCTGCTTCCAAGAAGCTCCCTCAGTACTAACACGATCAACAGACACCTTCTCACCTGAATAACATCTTAGTCTGCCATGCTAAGGCTTCTCACCCCTGAGCTGGTAATTTTTGTGCCACCCCAGCCACAATTCTGCTACTTTGCACCCTGACATTAACTCTTCTCCACAGATCTCTTCAGCGGGGTCAGGACTCACAGAATCAATTAGGTTGGACAAGACCACTGAGACTATCAAGTCCAACCTGTGACTGAACATCACCTTGTCAACTGGACCATGCCACTGAGTGCCACGTCCAGTCTAAACACCTCCAGGGACAGGGACTCCACCACCTCCTGGGCAGTCCATTCCAATATTTAATCAGCCTTTCTGAGAAGAAATCCCTCCTGGTGTTCAGCCTGAGCCTTTCCTGGCGCAGCCTGAGGCCATGTCCTCCCTCCTGTCGCTGGTTGCCTGGGAGAAGAGACCGACCCCCACCCGGCCACAACCTCCTTTCAGGTAGCTGTAAGAAGCAGTCAGGTCCCCCCCCGCCCGCGAGCCTCCTTTTCCCCAGGCTAAACACCACCAGCTCCCACAGCCGCTCCTCACACGACATGTGCTCCAGACCCTTCACAAGGAAGAGGGAGCCTGAGTGCGGNTCCCTCGCTCCCGCCGGGGCGGCCGCTAACGGCGCCTCCGCCCCGCCCGCCGCCCAACGCACCCCGCGGGACCGCCCGGCGCAGCCCCACCCGCAACCGGGACCGGGTCATGGACACCGGGAAGCGCGGAGCATGGCCATGGCTTCCTCCTCCTCCGCCGCCGCCTCCCACAATGCACCCTGGGCGCTCCCCCGCGGAAGCCACTNAAACACAACAAACATCAGAATTTAACTGAAAAGCAGTTCTGACTTTCTCTCCTAAAGCACAGCATGCAAAAGTACCAGCAGAAGGGTTTCTGTCCTATGTTTTTGTGATATAACACACACACACACACATGCACACACACACACCATGGGCCAACGCACCCGCCGGCCCCCGGTGCCACGCGCGACCCTGTCCCGCCCGCCGGCTGCGCCCCCCCGACGCGACCCGCCCCGCAGCCCCCCGCGCTCCGAGCCCGGACAGCGGCGGGCAGCCCTCCCAAAGCCGGGGCGGGGGAGAGGAGAAGGAGGGGGGATAGAGGAGGGAGGGCTGGCGCCTCGCCGGGGAGGCGGCGTGTGCGGGAAGGGGGAGGGGGGCGATGCCTACCCGCCATCTTGCTGCTGCAGCCCCCGCGGGGCGCCCGGCTACATCCAGCCCGCGGCCGGGCGGTGGGAGCGGCGGTGGGAGAGGGCGGGCACCCGTGCGGTCCAGGCCCCGGGCCCGGCGGCGCCTCTTCGCGTCCCCGGGAGAGCCGCGCAGGGAGAGAGGGAGGAGGGAGCGGGAGGAGGAAGGCGGGAGGAGGGGTCTGGGCTGGACACGCTGCCCCCGCCTCCGCCCGGCGGAGCCGCTCTCGCTCGCTCCCTGCTCGCTCGCTCGCTCAGGCGGCCGCGCCTCCCCGCCCCGCGCTCTGACTCACGCCCGGAGCCGCCCGGGCTAGCCCTGGGGCTGGAGAGCGCCCGGGCTCGGCCGCACGCCCCGGTCCGCTCACCTGCCTTCCACGGTCCTCCGCCAGATCGGGGCTCGGGCTCCTCCTGCCGCCCGCCGACGGGCTGAGGCGAGGCCACGGAACTTCCCCTGCCCTGAAGTTTGGGCGGTGTGGGGTCACCTGGAGGAAGGGCCCCGAAGGTGTTCCTTGCCTTGGTCAGTGCGGGGTCTCTTCCAGACGGTGGCGGGGCCACAGAAATCCTTGCCGCCGGCGTCATGGGGTTACCTGGGGAGAAGGGTACCCCGACCTACCAGAGAGCAGAGCGTGGCCAGCAGGTCCAGAGAGGTGATCCTCCTCCTCTACTCGGCGCTGGTGAGGCACATCTGCAGTGCTGTGTCCAGTTCTGGGCTCCTCAATACAAGAAAGAACAAGGAGCTACTGGAGAGGGTCCAGCGGAGGGCTGCAAAGATTATTAGTCTGGAAAGCCTCTCTTAAAAGAGGCTGCGGGAGCTGAGTGTGTTTAGTCTAGAGAAGACTGAGAGGGGGATCTCATTAATGCATATAGATATCTCAAAGGCAGGTGGTAAGAGTGGTTCCAGACTCTTTTCCGTGGTGCTTAGTGACAGGATGAGGAGCAATGGGCATAAACTAAACCAGAAGTTTCACCTCAACACGAGGAAGAACTTCTTCACAACTGAGGGTGGCAGAGCCCTGGAACAGGTTGCCCAGGGAGGTCATAGTCTCCCTCTCTGGAGACATTCAAAACCCACCTGGGTGTGTTTCTGTGTCACCTGCTCTAGGTGACCCTGCCTTGGCAGGGCGTTTGGACCAGATGGTCTCCAGAGGTCCCTTCCAGCCCTAATAATTCTGTGATAGGTGGCTGTGCCACCACCACTATGGCACAGCCCACGAGTGTCCTTCTCATGTGAACTGCCAAGTTTCTGCAGCTGGGATCCCATAGCTTAAAACACACAGGATATTCCCCCACTGCACCACTGTGCCTTCCAACTTCTTTAAAAACAGACAATTTAGTTGTATGTAGACACAAAGGTGCACATTGGTTTCTGGCTTTTTTGGCTGTACCTTTAGGTCACCACTGATGGTTTTCATTTCAACCATTTCATTTCATTTCATTTCATTTCATTTCATTTCATTTCATTTCATTTCAAATTTTGATAGAATTTTTCCACTGTAGATTGGAAGGTTAAGCGTGTTGGATGAAACAAATGCTCAATTCTGTTGATAACCAGGGCACTTGATAGAGAAAAGGACCATTAGTGGTACTAGTGCTACCTGAGAGTATTACCTAAGTCTTCCACAGTATTGTTTTAAATCTCCCTAATAATTGATGAGGTTGTTAATATACAGAAAAGCAAAATAAATTATTTTTGGCTTGCAAAAAAAATGCAATTTCATTCACACTGTTTTTAACTGAGTGTTTGATAGTATGTCTTGTAAGCTGCTTTTTAACAATTTTTGTTTTTATTTGGTAAATTGTACAAGGATTAAATCTCCAAAGTCATTCATTCTTTTTGCCACGGTGAATGAAAATGTGTTATCTTCTTTTAAAATGAATACATCCCTTTCCTTACAATCCTGTAGAAAAAGCTCTGTCCTATTTCACACCTGTTCAATCTTTAGATGAGCCACTGGGGCCTACTGGATACTGATTATCTAACATTTTCTTTTGTTCAGATATATAACCTCAAAATCTGAGTAAATCACGTAAATTCACCATGACTAAGTTATATGAACCATACTATTCTCTTCCAGTGTAATTTAAGAAGAGATTCAGGGGACACATTTGACATCACAAATCTCTGGCAATGCTGGATGTGATAGCAGTAGACCTAGAACAGAAAAATTAGGTGTACTTGAAGATGCCATTTTATTATCTTTATTACTGCAAGTTATTTCCAGGAAGTTTTCTCTCATCTCCTCTGCATCATTCAACACAATCAAGGCCCAGTTTTGCTCCCGCTGAGTTCAGTAGAAGTGAATCTAAGAATCTCTCACAACTAAATTGTGATACACTTCAGTCTACTGAATGAATCAAGGAGTTTGACTCCTTTTTCCAACCTGTTAGGAAAAGACACTAATGCTCACAAGCCATAGATTACTGTGGTCTCAGAGCATCAAAGCTACCTTAAGCATTATTATGATTATCATCCTATGATTATATTAAGGAGAACTTAATGAGATACATCTGACAACAATGACCAGAATTACTGCTCTTAAAAGTATATTAACAGTGTTAATTATCATAAATTAATTATTGCCCCATATATAATTGTGTCAAATATGTAGCAATTTTTATAATTATTTCTATGTGTGTATTTGTTTAATGGGAGGAAGTATAATTTATTTAATAAAGCAATGACAATTGCAAGCAGTCATACTGAACATAAGTTTATATAAATTAATTTTGGATCTTCCTCTGTGCTTGTGATCTTCAGTGGTGGTTGGTTCTTTCTCTCCAGGCAGGACCATGTTGTATTTAAATAACACAGATAACAAGGATCAGTGTGTTACAAATTAAAATTGTTCAGGAATTGCAGGGGTTTTTGTGGTATGTGTTACCTGCAGAACATCAGACTTTGCTCCTCAGGTGCATTTGGTTCCAGCACCATCACTACGAGCCATCAGGAAGGGTCTCTTTCTCTGTGAGTAGAAAGAAACTCTGGCAAAACCCTTGGCTCATACAGTGACACATGCATGGTAGGGGGAAAATAATTTATTTAAACAAAAAAAATGGCTTCATGCCCACACGCCATGCAAAATCCCATTTAATGAATGCGTAACCAGGTATTTCTAACCTTGTTGGCCTCAGTAAATCCAGAGGTACTCCTTGAGGGCCTGATCCAAAGTTCAAGTTGATGGTGATATTCCTTGCCACTGGTCTCAGACAGGGCAGACAGAGAACCCTTGTAAGACAGCTGCTGACTCTTGCAGATGAACGGCCGTTCCAAACCGGCACACCTAATTATGGAAGAAAATTTTCATGACAGACTTGTTTTATTAGATGAGACGTGTTAAGGAGCAAGTAATATAACACCTGCCAAAACGTTCTAGCAGATTTTGTGCTGGAGCTCTCATAGTCAGTTTAAGTATCCTTACAGGCACTGGGAGGTAAAAAACCGAAGAATAGATAAATTCACATTCTCACACTCTATCTCAAGGAAAAAACTGCAAACACTACACCACTCTTCAAGCTAGGGATGGAAGGATACAAATGGAAGACTCCTTAACAAGATCCTTTGCACATGATAAAAGACACCTGCATTGTTATCTACACAAGGTATCTCAAAAAAGTCCATAGCAATCAACAAGACATTTCCATAAAGTAAAAGTGTAGTATTTACATAAAATACTACATAACCCCTTTCAAACTTGCACGTTAGGCATAAGATACCCAATGTTCACCTAGACATACTTGCAACAGGTTGTTCTGTAGTTTGATTGGTGACATCTTTCAATGAAAACCGGTCCAGGTTTAAGGACTTCAGGCTCAAAAACACTGCTGCACACGGAACTCACCCATGTTATTTATTATTTAAGATATTATAATCTATTTTTCCTCATTTGCTTGAAGAAGCAGGTCTGATCAGATAGTGTCAGCTTTCAATGTCCTTATATTAACCAGCTTTGCATTTCTCCCAGGCTACCTTGGAGTGTGGGAATAGCTTCCCATAAATATCTGCGCAGCCATCTCTCTATCCTCCTTCGGATTCCTCTGTGAAACTCTCTTTTCCTGTAAAGCCTATCAAAGAATGGATCAGGGTTAGACTGCTGGTGCACCAAGGCAACTGCTTATTGTCTTGAGTAATACTGACTCATAGTCTTCTTGACCACCCCCAGGATTCCGTCTGCCTGCATATGTTGTCCTTGATGGTTCAAATATTCACTCTGGTGTTTAACCAAATCTGGCCTGTAACTAAATATAGAGATTAAGATACATATACACACTTAAGCACACACATACCAATAATATGTATGGATACATACGAAAACCCAGTGGCTGAAGTCTGGGGTTTGCAGTCAATTTGCATTCAAAAATATAGTTAAGTATTTCTGCTAAAAAGAGGTGTTCATCATAAAATGTTTCTTCTCCTTCTCCTTCTCCTTCTCCTTCTCCTTTTCTTCTTCCTTTCCCTATTCCTGTTCTTTTTTCCCGCTCCAATAAAAATACTGGAGAGGGGTGGCTTTTTGTTTTGTTTAATATCTATATTCCTTGTGGTTGCAAAAGTATTTGACTATGCATTACTCAGTTTTATTTAATTTTTCCTTTTTCCTGGGTAAGAGGTTGAGCTGATGACTACTGGTGAACCGTAGCATCAAAGTCCAGCTACCATTGCTCCCAGTGAAGGCCCTGAAGAAGGATTTTAAACACACAATATGCCAACCATGAATAAATTAACACCAAAATTTGCTGACAAAGAGCCTGGTTAATATAAAGTTTGCCTTGTGGGTTCCTTGTGTCATTCCAGATCAGCAGCAGATGCTGTGCCAAGTTCAAGTGACGCTCAAACCTCTTAAACCTAGGAAATAACCACCTGACGTATGTCCCAGTACAGCATTAAGGCTGCACCTGGAGCTTGCAGTGGCTCTTGGCATTAATTTGCAAGCAAATCTCTTGCACTGATGGCATGGAGATGGCAGCTGTGTGGGCAAAATGAAGAGAGGCACATGCAAGTCAGGAGACAAGTCCTGAATTCATTTTTCAATTAAGACCATGACCAGTGTTGATATCCACAACTCCTTTGGCCATAGACCAAAAGTGAGAGTTGTCTATCATCTCAATAGCAGTCAAGTGAAATTCTCTGTCTGTATCTGACCCTATAGGTGCTGAAGTTGACTGTGAAGAGCACAAAGAATTATTGTACCAGAGGCTGTTTGAAGGAGATGGGTCTCAGGGTTTGACAGCAGCATACGTACAGGATTCCTCCTTTAATAGCACTCACCTGGACATGGGTTTTCCTTTAAGAGCACTTAAGTGCTGCAGCTCTGAGATGTTCTGCTTCAGGAATCACGGTGTCATGCATGTGTATGTCACAGGAAGACTGAATCACTGATCAAATAATGCAGAGTTCAGGTTGTACTGCTGTACTTTAGCTCTGGATTTCCTGGTTCTCAGAGGTATCTATCTTACTGTCATATGGGAAAGGAACAAGACTGGACAACCAGAAACTGAACCTTGTCCTCAAGGAATTGCCTTGGGGGGGAATTTATTAATTGATTTTGGTTTTTTGGGGGAGGACGTTGTTTATTTGGTTTTGTTTTGTTATTTTGGTTTTGTTTGCTTTGATAAGAGGAAAAAAAAGTGAATTTTGGCTATTTCAAGAAATTCCAGCAACCACCTATATGTGCAGCTGGGATACTATTGTAGTAGATACATTTATCCCCCAATCCTTCATCCTAGATCTCCAAATAATTTTGAAAGGAAATAAATGATTCCCATCTTACAGGTAAAGAAACAGAGAACAAAAGAAACAAAGTGATATGCTTGATACTGCTTGAGGCCTGAGATGGCAATTATTGCATAAAATAAAATAACACCAAAAAATGGTCTTCTGTGCTATTTTTTGGTATCTGATGCCATTGCATATATGACCGTAGCAATCTAATGCATGGTTCCTATGTGCCAGCTGTCAGTTGAAGGCCAGGCCAGACCCTCCCTGTTAGATTGGCCCTTGAGCCAGCCAGGCTCTCCAGCCTTTCCTCAGCCCACGCAGTCTCCCTTCCCCACCCAGCTAGTCCCTGCCTGGAAATACCTAACCTGATATTCAGATTAATATATTTGCATTTATTCACTCCTTTGCTTCCTGGTCTACTGAGTTCAAATTTGCATCTCTTTAGATCTACTTAGATATTGGCACGTATAAGCTGATGGCTCACATTCTTCTGAATCACAGATGAGTTACCAAGATCCCAGAATGTACCTCAAAGGGACAAATGGGACTGAATTATCACTACTCCCAAACCTCCTTTTCCATAAGTTTCACATCACTCTGACTGGTCCCTTCCCAAGATCCTTTCTCTTCTGACTTCAGCACCAGCTCTCCCCACTCTGGTCCGTCCCAAACTCCTCTCAGCAAGCTGCTGTGTACAGCACATTTAATTCTGTTCTCGTTGACAGTTTTTGAACCTTCTCGCTTATTTTCTTATACTCACATTGCATTTTTCCAAAATAGAAACAAAACCTAAATCTTGGCAGAAGTGGAGTCTGGCACCTTGTCTGCAGACCTTTGTCATATTTTAACTGGACTTAGGTCAGACTCTGGAGTAGCACTCCTTCATAACCCACATGAATACGAGCTGGATGGAAGTCTTCTTGGCACCCTCTTCAGCCAACAACGGTGTAATCCATTTAGTCAGGGAGAGCTGGGTACATGCCTATGCAGGCAGCCAAGCTCTTATTTTGCTGATCTGAAGGGTGGTAGGTGCCAGTGGGAAGCGTGTCAGGAGAACGATTGTTTTGGGACACGGCTTGTTATCCCAGTTTGTGCAATTGCTAGGACCTGTCAATCCTTAAAAATGTGAGGGGTGGAGAAGTCAAGAGGTTACTTCCTAAGAACCCTTTGTTTAGATAACCCTGGCTCTTGCAGGAAGCACACTGAATTTCAGGGTCAGTTACACACATATATTTTAGACCTCTGGAGGAGGCAGCCTTCAGATGTGTGTGTTTGTACAATCTTTGAGGGCAGATGTGAACTCATTCTGCTTGTGCTCCAACTCAATCAGCACCTGTGTAATTACACTTCACGTAGCGCTGAGCCCAGACAGAGGTATGGACAGACAGTGGCACAACGTTTGGAAACTAGTCAAATATATGCAAAATATAGCAGATGTTCATTAACTGAAGAAATAATTAAAACTGAAATTGTTTTTCCTCTCAAAGTGGAGGCCGACAATATTTGAAAAGACTCAATGCTTATCTTATTTAGTGTTAGAAAAGGATTAAAAACTATGAGGAAAGAATTATATAACAGAGGAAACAACCACCAAAAGCTATGCAGAATAAAGAGAAGAACTGAACAATGGTTCTTGACATGTGCTGCTTTCTACACAGAACTTTTCAGCTATTAAACTGGGAGGGAATCCAAAGAATTAAGTGTTTTATCTGAAATAAATATACAGAAAACTAGAGGGTATACAAATTAACACAAAATTCCATGTATAATTTCTGAGGAAGATGGTGCTAAAGTATGAGTTAAGAAATCTGATGATGTACAGGGACAGATGGTTTGTAATAGAAGGTACCACAAGTTTACAGAGCTGTCTGGTCCAAAAATAGTTTCTCTGTTTAATTAAATTAGCTAAGATGTGAAAGAGCAATTACAGTCCTAAAGCACCTCCTGGGCAGGCTGATTATCTCAATAATTTCCAAATCAGCTTTGCTCACTTGATATAAAAATGATTATTTCCTTTTCTTTTAGCATCATATAGGGCTTGAACCCCTGGGTGCTTGGTTGAGGTACAAATGTAAGCTGTAATATTTTTTAACTGTGGGAACAGTTAAAGGGTGTCAGGTATATTAAGAAGCTTTACATTATGCATTTCAAAGTCTTCTTGGATTCAAGCACTGGCAACATTCCATGTTCCAAGGTTTCTGTTTAAAATGAGATTTAATGTACATACACTGTAGCATTGCCAATAATATCTTGAACTGGGTGTGTTTTATTGGGTGATTCATAAAGTAAGACAGACAAAGTGTGCACAGTGGTATTGGAATTTGGGTGGGATCAAAGTACTGATTTAGTGTGATATGTTGGTCAAGCACAGCATACAGGAAATCTTCTTTCTGAAGGAAGATGGATTTAGCCCATGGGAACCTCAGTATATTTCCAACTGTCATTTATTCCAGTGAACCCCCCTTTGCAAATATCAAAGTAAAACTAAAAAGCTGCATCACTTACACCCAGACATTCCATTGGCAATGAGACTACGGTCAGACGTTTTGGAACTAAAAGGTAGGAAAACTATTAAAATTAATAAAAATAACATTGATTTAAAGGGACACTGTCTGTAGTTCCAACACAGAAGAAAATTCTATCTGTTCTCTAACAGAGTGGCTGCAACATTTTTATTTAAATACAATTCAGCTTTTAATTGAGGATCCATAAGCCTACTGAGCTGGGTATGCTGTGATTGTACATTTGCATGCATGTACCTCACCCTCTGTGCACTCTTCCTGTTCACATCTCTTTCCAGGCAGTATTTGAAAACCACAGTGCTGGTTTTGTTCCCGAGACTAAGAAGCCACTCGTACTGAGAACAAGGAGCTCTAACACTGGGAAACTGAGCCCTGCTTAGAGAGCTTCATACTGGTAGGAGGGATAATGCTGTCCTGAGTTCCATTATTAAAAAGCAAGCTGTTACATTTACGAAACACCTGTTTAAATAAATTATGTTTAATTCTTCTTTGACTCCTGATCAAGAATAACGTCTCTCTTTTTAACCATATACTGCTGGCTAAACAGTAGGAACAGTGTAGCCTGCCTTTATCCCTGCTTTCTCCACTCAGATGTGCTTGGAGGACGTAACCACCTTGTTAGTCTGACCATGCTTAGTCCTAACTGCTCCCCTGGCAAAATTCATGCATTTGTGAGGTAGGACAGCTTCCTGAAATGAAAGGAAAACTGGAGGAAGGAAGGATGTGGATATCCTGTTTCGCGAGGAAGAGTTTTATGGAGGACAGGGAGCTTGCAAGGCTCATGTTTGTACAAAACAGACAGAATAGGACAGGGTGAACTCTACTGCTAACAGGAGCTAAAAGGACTCCAGGTCTGCCCCTAGCGCCGGAAAGGGCTCGGTACAGGAATCAGCGCAGATACAACGTTTGCAGAAGGCCTTTCCACCTTCCACTTTGAACAGTAGTCTGCTGTTTTCCAAGACCTGTGTATAGAGAACTAATATTCCAAAGATGTTATTTAGTTCTCAAAACTTCCTATCAGCTGTGATTTTTAAGGGTATGAATGCTGTTAATCTATAGGTTAGTGGAGTAGCTTTAAATAATATATTGCATCCTTTCCTTTGAATGTATTTTAAGATTTATATTAGATTAAATATACAGGGAAGATTTTAGTTTGTCATTTGCCTCAGTGAGAAATGGACGAAATACGAGGCTGTGCTTACTGTGGTGTCCTTCAGCTACCCATGAAAAGTTAATCTGTAAAGTTCTCAGAACAGTCATGGAACAAAACTTCAGGATACTCAGAACTTGACAAGGAAAAATTCTTTCTCCTGGAAAGCTCTAGCTTATATGCATTAATTATCTCATGATACCTTTTGATAAGCAAACACAAAAGCATGCAGTGTTAAGCATGCCAGTGCAAGTTAGATGAGAGGCAGTGAAAATTTGGCTTATCTCAAAAAAAGAAGCTGTAGAGTGATTTTGTTTTCTTTGATCTGCAGACAGATCCTTCATGAAGATAAGAGCTGTGAGCAGCATGTCTTGCTTTAAGGTAGGATTTAGGTAATCTTATCCTCAAAAATCTCTGCATCCTTTTTTTCTTCCACATTTCGCTCTTGATATGCCACTAATACAGCACATGTACATTGAGCCTGATTACTTGCCTATCATACTTCTTCCTTTGGACTAGATAAACCAATCAACCAGCCCTCAGTGTGAGCTTATTTTTTGGGTGACAAGTCCAAGAATAGGTGTACCCTAGGTGTCCTCCTCAAAGACATGTTTATGTCCTCACTCCTGTTCTGGAATAAGTAAGACATGGTCTTTCTGTTGCTGTGGGATAACACACCCAGGCAGCTCTGCATCTGGATAGAAGTCTTTGAACTCCCACGGTATTGTTAGCCTTCTCTTCCTGCAGGATAAAGCCAGATAGTAGTTCAAATTTTTCCCCATCTTCTGTGCAACTCATTTGGGATCCAGCTTCCCAGATCCGTTCTTATTTCCAGTGGTCTGATTTACTTACTTTTCAGGCTGCTGTCTCTTCTGCAGTCACAAGCAATTGCTGTGACCTAAGCCGCCCAGATGCCCAAGTGCTCCCAATAGCTGTGTAGGAGCCAAAGGGGGTATTCCCACCAAGATGCTGTTCATCTGACTTTTTCTGGAAGATGAATTACAGCCAAGTCACATGCCCAGAAGTCCAGTCAACAATAGTAGCTCACATAAAGTTCAAATTACTCACAGGCTACGCTCTTCCCTTGCTAATGACTGCATGAACACCTGGACCGGTGGGGTCAGGGACCACACTGCCATTCCAGCCACCTGTCTTACAGAAAGTAATAACTTAGCACAACTATCTCAAACTCACTTCAACCAAAGCTTGAAGGGTTTAATGAGAATTTTTTCTATGTTCTAACACCAAAATGAGACTTCCGACTCTTTCTGGGTTTTGGTTAAATGATATTTTGTCTGTGCCAGAGCATCAAGATTTAGTTTCTAATCCATTTTACCACCCTCCTGATAGCATAAGAAAGATTATAACCATGGTAGCTTCTCTTTAAGGTTGTTCTGCAGATAGATCTTCACTTTGCTGATTCCTTTGCTGAAGATAACTAGTCCTAGTGCTCTTTAAGCTATACCTTTACAACTTACTCTACTGTTCTATTACTTTTTTATTCTAATCTATTCTTAAAACTTTTCTAACTGTGAAGGTGAGAGATACGATTCTGTGATCTATGTGTGATGAAGGTATGTCTACAGACCCTTAGACTGCAGACCTAGTATAGAACTTTTCTTGGCATTTAATTGCCCTAAAAATAACATTTAAAGCCTCCTAGTCTACTGCAGGATCTTTGGACCTAATGCACCCATCATCTTTAAAGAAACCACAAGAAGTGATTGAGGAGGAGGGTAAAATAGCTGGACTGATAAAATAGGCTGCATTGTGCATATTTCCAGTTTCTGTTCCTCAAGATAGTTTCTTGGCTATTAGTTATGTCAGGGTAATCAGCACCTCTTGGTGCAGTTAAGGTCCTGATAAGTTATGGCTTATTTGAAAAGATTACTATATCATTACTCCTCATTAGAAAATTGAAGCTGTTGATCAAGTACTGCAGTCTTTTCCTCCTTGAAAAATATTTTATTATTATATATTAAAAAACCTATCAAAAAAGCACACTAGCTTTTTATTTATTTTTAGGTTTGAACAAACTCAGACTATCTGTGTTGGAGCCAAATTCTGAGGTCCATAAACAGGTAGTATTACTGCTGCTGTACAAGGAAATTGGAATAAATATTAAGCGAAGAGTTGTCCAGAAATGAAAAATGAGTCATCATTAACAGCAATAATTATAAATTGTGTGGTCAAAACTTTGCAAAACTGCAGGTTTCTGTAAGGGTTAATTTATCCTCATAAAGGACATAGACCCAAAAGGGGAATTTGGAGTTTACATCAAACATCCTCTGTATTTCAGGGCTGTTTAGGCTGGTGGTGGGAAGAGGGGAGGTCACAATCCCAAACTCAGACTTAGACTCATTTCAACACACAAAAATTTAATTCATAGCATAAATAAAACAAAAGGGGAAAAAAAAAGAAAGCTATCTTTTGTGCTGTAGATTTTTTGTATAGATGAGAATTTCTTGATCATATTTTTCTCCCCCTGAAATTCCTTTCTCATATTGTTTTCCTGTTTTCTGTTGGGAGTGCAAAGATCCCTCTCACTGTTAAATCTAAATAAGGAAATCAACGTTAGTACAAGACTAAAGACTAAGACATACGATAAGTCTCCTCAGTCACCACCTGGCTTACAATTGAATTTTAATTTCTCCTTTGCAGTTGCCTCACGATTGTTCATAAAGAACACCCAGCTACACTGATGCAGACAAAAAGATAGGAGTGACACCACAAGCCGGCTACAGATACCCTTCTCACTGCCTAAACTACCATAAGGTCAGGATGGATAGATGCATTTTCATTTGAAAACTTTCATTTGAGCCTTGTTTGGAAGGTCCCTGTTTGAGTCTTCTGTAACCAGAGGAAGCACCCATCAATGTGCATTCACTGCCTGCGGATTTAAAGAGAAAAATCAATGTGAAGTTCAAACCTCCTCTGGCTGGCAGCACACGCTGGGTATGTTTTAGACAAACCTGATGCTCACTTGGCAGGACAAATTTCTAGGAGTATAAGAGCCCTGTTATCTCTCCTTGGCAGTATGCACAATAGAAGCCTGCTTGCTTGACAATAAAACATTGGCCTAAATATAAAACCCTTTTCATAGTTTATAAGGCTAAACTTAATTAAAAGGAGAATTGTGTATGCTCTCCTTTCATTTAGTAGTAAACACAGGCTCCTTCAACTCATACAAAGCTAATGGTGCTAAACCAGATACTGCACCACTCTGTATGAGAATAGTGTACTGTGGAACACTGCTAGAAGGAAACAGTAAATCCAGTTGTAATTTATGAGAACCTCGCTGGACTGCTCCTGCAGTGAGCTGGAGGGCAAGAGGGTATCACCAACCTGCTGCAAAGACTCCCTGAATTTTGAAGTAGAGATCTCCAGTTATCACTCCAACCAGACAACATGTAGTTGCATGAAGCTGATCTTCACATTCCCTCTTCAAGCAGCAAGTAACAGGCATCATCTATGGCAGAAACATGAAAAGAATGGAGCAAATCAATGTCAGCACCACTGAAAGTAAACTGAGACAGTTCTTGTCATCTCCAGGGACTCACTCATAGCAATCATCACACTGTCTTTACAAACCATCCTCAATATTGGCAGCCCAAAGTGAGGACATACAAAACAGAACATGTTAAAAGAGCTATCACATGGCCAAACTGCACCCTTCAATACCCCCAGTCAGTGACCTCCTGTTTTGAACTGTGCCTTGGCACACGAAATCACAGCAGCCTTTTGTCTGGATTGGTGTTTACACTGCAAACACCTGCATCCTCAGGCATGGTTTTGTATGGAATGATACATGACAAAGGACTCATGCAGCCATGTGGGTTCACATTAATATTTTCCTAAGGTTCATATGGAAAGGAGTTTGATAATAAGATACAGAGCTTTCATCAAGAACTGATTGTATGGATTTGCCCTGTATAAGGAATTTACAGGATGCAGCAACTGGATTGATTTTGATGGACTGATTTAATGAAATCACATTGGTGATTTCAATCTCAGCAGAAAGAGCTCTAACTTGATTCCTTTGTGACACATCAGGCCTGATGTCCAACCTTAACAGCTGGTGTTGACTGGCTATCATGGTTTAGCCCCAGCCAGGAACCAACCCCAGGCAGCCACTCACTGACTCACTCCCCCACTAGTGGAACTGGGAAGAGAATCAGAAGGGTAAAAGCTGGAAAACATGTGAGTTCACATAAAGACCATTTAATAAGGAAAGCAAAAGCTGCACACGAAAGCAAAGCAAAAAGGAGAATTAATTCACTGGTTCCCATGGGCAGACAGATGTTCAGCCACCTCCAGAAGAGCATGGCCCCATCACACAGAGCCGTGACTTGGGAAGACAAACTCCATCACTCCAAACGTCCCTCACTTCCTCCTTATTCCCACACTTTATATACTGAGTGTGATGTCATATGGTCTGGAACATCCCTTTGGTCAGCTGGGGTCAGTTGTCCCAGATGTGTCTCCTTCCAGTTTCCCACATGCTCCCAGCCTCCTCCCCAGCATGGCAGTATGAAGAGTGGAAAAGGCCTTGGCTCTGTGTAAGCCCTGCTCAGCCGTAACAAAAACATCTCTATATTACCAACCCTGGTAATTTGTGTTCAGCACAAATCCAAAACACAGCCCCATCCCTGGCACTGTGAAGAAAATTAACTCTACCCCAGCCAAACCCAGCCCACTGACCAATTTACTTAGCAATATGGACAAATAACCTATTGGATCACCAAGTCTTGACTTCTGCTTTTTCAGGACATCTCAGAAATTTCTTTTTACCTCTATAAAGCTGTACCTTTAAATTAGTTTGCTTTTCATTTGTTGCTCTGACTGAACTTTTCAAAGCCTTAGAAAGACTTACTCCTAACTTCCAGACTAAATCCATCTGAAGCTAATTTACGTCTATTTTTTGATTGAGCCAATATTTTGCTTTAGCTGGTTCTTGTCCCTTTTTGGAGCTTAATTTGCTATGGTATTTGCAGTGTTCTCAAGTTGTACCTCATCTTTGTTTTTCTGATGTAAGCAAAAAGCATTTTTTTTTTTTCTTTCCCCATTTAACAGTAGAGAAATTTTGCACTATCACCAGCTTGAGGCTGTGGGACATCATTTGCAAAGAATGAGAAGTCTTGCATCACTTTTCACTCCTTTGATAGGAAATTGCCTTGGGGACTAGCAGTGAATAAGCAGAGTAAACTTGACCCTCTTGACAAACATACACCTCTGCTGCCAAAAATGTTTCCCAAGCACTTTAGGAACAGTGCATCTGTTACAAGGTCCAACAAGAAGCACGCTGGTAAGCTTTACACAAACAACTCCCAGGTTTCACTCAACAGCAATAATGCTGCTTTTCAAAGTTCTTGGCAGTAAAGCTGCAAGTAGGATCTTGCAGAGGTTTACTACCCCTTTTCCAGCAGATTTTTCTCTTCGGGAGGAAGTGATTGGACCATCCAACTGCCACAAAAGGGAGATGTTAAAACACGAAGCAACACTACAATAAAATGAAGTACCAGCCAGCTACATAGTTTCCTGGTATTAATGCTGGAACCAGTGGGTTATGAAGAACCTAATTCACTTTTTGCACGTGCAATGAAGTGGAATAACCCTTCTCAAGCTAAAAAAAATTGCAGTGGCTTAAGACCTGTGTAACTGAAATCGGAATCATGCTCTTATTTCCAGCAGGTCATTCCTGTACTTCTCCGGTTTTCATGTCTCAGGACTCTTATGATGCTTTTCCAGGGCAGTCCTTTTCTAGGCTTTAAGTAAGCAAACTTTGATTAAGTAAACATTTACTTTGATTAAGTAAACAAACAAACAAAAACAGCATCCTCCAGAATTTTAGCCGTTTTGCAACCCCTGGATTTTGCATGGGATCTAGGAGCCAGAAGATGCTCCTCCCACTCAAAGAACAGCTTGCTCAGCAGCAGCTGCTTTCCTTTTTAAGAGATTTTGGCAGTTTCTTGGGCAAGCACCAGAAAGATTTCTGTGGTGGCAGTCATTACTGTACTGCAAGTTTGTGTCATCCAAGGGATGCAGAGGCATTTCTCCCCAGGCAGCAGGGAGTTAACTTGCCTCATGTTCCCTGCCTTGGGAATAAGAGTTGGGATGGCAGCCCACAGTAGGAGGGTCTGGATTGAATTTGCCAGTGAAGAGGAGGGATAACATTTTTGTGTGAGAAAGATGCCTGCCAAGAAATCGCAAGGGGAAGTAACATGGGAGAAAGGAAGTAACTCATCAGTGTTTGGGACAGACAACAGCAGTTTCAGGATCTGGGTACACATCAGGGTCTTGGATGGATCTTTCTCTACTTACGTCATTCACAGAGAAAGAAAGCAGGAGGAGGAATTGTAGATGCCTTCTTAAGCTCATGAACACTGTCAGAACCTTAAAAGCATCCAGTTTCCTACCAATACAGGCTAACTAAATACCATACAACACTTCTAGAGATGAAGAGACTGAGGTTGTTGAAAACCTTTCAACACAGGACTAGTTTTGTACCAGCATGAGCCACATTGGGGCAGAAACGTGTGAGCAGGGGCAAAGAAAGGGCAGCAGTAGCCTCAGATGCCATTGCTCCAGACCACTGGAGGACATCATGCCAGGACTTGAAGCTGTAAAGGAAGGCTGCTGAAAACCAAAGCCACTTGGCTTTGTACTTCTCAAAACCAAAATGTAATTGGGTAAAAACAAGAAAGGTAAATCGTTGCTTCAAAACTTACAATTATTAATTGAATGAGATGCTACAAAGGATGAAAAAAAAAAAGAAAGAAAACTTCTGGGATGCAAAGACTTGTTTTCCTTTGCTTTTAACCAGCCATTTGAAAACACTGCAACATGACCCATTCTGTAAAAATGTTTTCTTGACCACAGCGTGTTGCATGCAGACAAACACAAGGATTATGCCAGTTCCTGGAAGAATGAGTTAGTAGCTTTTTTTAATACCAGAGCACATGTCTGCTTGTATTGTTGTTATTCTCTCTTCTTATCACCCTGATTTTGGGGATATCTTTTTTGTTGTTTTTGTTGTTCATAGCCTCTCTGTTTAAACAAGCAGTATAGGTTACTTTTTCCTCTGGTTGTTCATTTTTGTTTGGCTCTTTAGATTTTTTTTCCTGTACAATAAGATTGCCCTTAACAACCTCTCTTCTGCCGTTTCAGCCTGAACAGCTTCCACTGGGTCATCTTTGTGCTACCATTTTAAACAGTTTGCTTGTTTGTAAGTAGATAATTAGTTATTTTTCTATTCAACAAGAAACTTTTGAGGTCTGGGCTGTAACTTCTTTCAGTGAGAGCTCCTGTTTCACCAGTGTATATCTGAGAAATTTCCCCAGGTAAGATGAAAAATGGGAATCTGACTTGCTTTCCTGGGAAAATTTCTCAGGCACTGGTGTTTTTTTTGATGGTACAGAGTCAAGACAGCAATTGGACATGTACTTATATGGCTTGGAAGTTGTTACTGTCTGAAAAACAGACAGGTGGCCCTGCTCATGGCAGAGGGGTTGGGACTAGACAATCTTTCAGGACCATTCCAACCCAAGCCATTCTATGATAATGTAATTCCAGTGTGTCTTGCTGAAATTAATTCAGATGGCATAATATTTCAAGTGTACAGTAATGAAAAAATCCCAGACTTCAAAAATGACAAAATCTGGACCAAAGGAAAGGGATTGATGACTAATAGGATATGTGAAAGACAGAAATTTTAAAAAACATCACGAAATCCCCAAAAGAATCTATGGAAAGGTGATCCTGAACCACGACACTGTCTGTGAAAGAACGGAGTGGTATAGTGTAAACTCTTAAAAATTTCTATCTCCTGTCAATTTGTAGAACTATTTACTCTCTGAAATTTGTAAAACCAATTAGAAACTGATTTAAACTGAATGTCCTGAGTGCGAACTGTAATTTTCGTACATCAGGGAGCGTATCCCATTTGCTTATTGAAATACTTTAGTATATAACTCATTCTTGTGGAAAGGCAATGAGCAGCCAGAATCCTTGCGATATTCTATACTGGTTGTCTGAAAACCTGCTGTGTTTTGTTTCTCTGCTAAATTCTACTAAAAAAGAGGCTTAATTAAATCAAAAACATCTCTCTGATGAGCCTCTCCTTTGATCTCGCTCTTTTGATAATCCCTCTCCTGACATATCTCCTGTGATACTCCGCTAGCAATACTTCGTGCTTTGCACCACAGGGATAACAACTGCTCTGCTCCAGGCATTTCCTTGGCCTAGGATATGGGATCTCTGGAAGAGGGCAAACATCTCCGTCCAGCCTATTGGTGTGAGTGCAGGACTCCGTGTGGAACTAATTAGTGTTATAATGAACACCACAACAGTTTATTGCCAGGAAGCATCTAATGACCTGGCAGTAATCTCACAATGACTAATCAAGATTTCCTTCAATTCCCTTTAGCAATTTTACCTGATAAATTAGTGCAGGGAAAAAGAAAAAAAAAAAGCAAAATAAAACTAAGTAAGTAGAACAGAGGCTCTGATTTAAAATATTTGATGGATTATGCTCTTCTGCTTTCCTGGTGTTATAGTGTGCAATCCTTCTACATAAATACTAGAACCAAGAGCAGAGTGGTTATGACTCCTTCTTCACTGATTTCAGAGGACTAGCCTTTAGCTGATGAGTTTAACTTAAATTTGGCATTTGATGTGTGGGGTGCAACCCTACTACTAACGTGAGGTTGAGCATTTTAATCCAAATTGTGTGTGTGTTACTGGGATTGGGTAAAAAAAATGGAGTTACTGTTTTCAGTGATTTCTGCACATAGCAAGAAAAGCTAAAAAAAAAAAAAAAGATGGATTCAGATGGTTCACCACCAGAGCAGTCCCCATCCCGTGCTGGCCCGGCACATGGTGTGTAGGACTAAGCATATGCACAGCCCCCTGCAGGATGCCGTCTCTCACAGACTGTTTTCTCTCAACACCAAATATTTACCCTGCAGTACAAGAAAGACAAGGAGCTCCAGGAGGGAGTCCAGCGGTGGGCCACAAAGATTATTAAGAGGTCTGGAGCAGCATCTCTTTTATAAGGAGAGACTCTGGACCTCAGAAAAGACTGAAGAGGATCTTATTGATTCATGTAAATATCTCAAAGGCGGGTGCCAAGAGGATGGTGCCGGACTCTTCAGCGGTTCCCAGTGACAGGATGAGGAGCAATAGTCATAAAATGAAGCACAATAAGTTTCATCTCAACAAGAGGAAGAACTTCTTTACGCTGAGGGTGGCAGAGCACTGGAAGAGGCTGGCCAGGGAGATGGTGGAGTCTTCCTCTCTGGAGACATTCAAAACCCACCTGCATGTGTTCCTGTGACACCTGCTCTAGGTGACCCTGCCTTGGCAGGGGGGTGGGACCAGATGGTCTCCAGAGGTCCCTTCCATGTATAACGATTCCGTGCAGTCCCGGCTCAGCAGCCCGCCCNNNNCGGCCCCGGCGGGGCTGAGCCGCCTCGGCGGGGCAGTGCGGAGCGGCGGCGCGCCGGGGATGCGGAGCGGCCGGGCCCCGGGCAGATGATGGCGATACGCGAGCTCAAAGTGTGTCTGCTTGGAGTGAGTAAGGGCGACCGGGGGGTCGCCTCCCCCTTTCCTTCCTTCCTCTCTCACCCCGCAGGTGGGGGCTGTGGGAGCCGGGGTGCTCGCTGAGCCGGGGAACGCTTCCAGCCTGGCTGTCCCGCTTCCCGGGGGCAGCCGCTCTCCCGGTGCCGGGCGGGGCGGGGGGGCTCGGCCGCACTGAATTCCTGCACGCCGAAACTTGGCAGCCGCGCACCGGCCTCGGCGGGGCGGAGGGAGGCTTTGGGGCTGCTTGTTTTTGTCTTGTTTCTCAACTTTTTAAGAGTGAGAAGGGCGTAGCGGGAGGTGGTGAGGGCTCTCTTTTGGGGCTCTCCCCAGGCGGGGGGGTCCCCGGCGCAGAGCTGTCCCCCCTGGCCGCGGTGACCCTGCGGAGGGTCTCCCTTCGGTGCCAGAACCCCGGGGAAGGTTTGCTGCCCACGCTGGGGGCTCGTCACAGGCGGCGGTGGGCTCGCAGAGCTCCCGTTCCAGCGGCGGGGAGCGACACGGAGAAAAGCAGCAGCGCTGCCCAGCCCGGGACGCTGTGTCGGGTGGCTCCTTCTCCCGGGGCTCCGTCCCGTCTCACCGGTGCGCTGCTCGGTGCTTTGTTTAGTTACTTGCCTGGCTTTATTCGGCACTGCTTCTTTGACACGACTCCTTACAGGAACGTCCTTTTTGCCGTTCCTTTTTTTTTTTTTTTTAATTTCTTTCGCTTTTTTTGGCGAGCTCGCGCGTGCGTTTCACATCTGGAGCAGCAATGTGCTTAGCTCTGCACTTTGGCTGCGCCTGCCCCTCTCTGCCCGGCACCGAGGGAGCTTCCCGGCAAAACGTGCCCACCAGGCTGGGACAAACACCGCCGCAGAGCAGAACCACCTCTCCCGACGGTAACCAGCAGAGCATCACTATTCCAGTACACAAGTTCTTTTTAAAAGTCAAACATCTCGAATTACCCGGTGCAAATTAGGCTGCTTTTAGGCCCACAGCTCCATAAGTCCTCAGAGAAGATGCATGAATGAAGGCGTTTTAAATTGAATTTACTTTCATGCCATACAAGTGAGTTGAACATTTGAAAACCAAACACAAATAGACACTCCAGTTCTCTCTGATTTCTGTTGACTCTTAGCCCAGCAGGAGTGGGTGCCTTGCCCTGGAGTCATTCTTGCCAGGATGTGGTGCCAGGGAACTGGAGAGTTCAACCCAAGGTATTTGGCAGTGACCGTTCCTCCTTTCTTGGTTAGAATTCCTGCCTGCAACTTATAAAATGACATAGTGACAAAAATAAATGTGGTTTGTACAAACACGAGGAGCCTGTGCTAGAATATGTGGATGTGTCTTTGTTTATTTTCTTCTCCAGCAGAAAATGTTGTAATTTTATAGAGATGAAGTGTCTTGTGGAATCTCTCATGTCCACAATTTATTGATATTTTGTAACATTAAAACTTACTGGGGATTTCCTAAGGCAGTTGTTTACTTTTTTTTTAAGACAGGAAAAGAAACCTATAATGCAGCTCTGTGTTACCAGGAGTATGCAATTACTCTGTAGATTCATTAAAATGATGGGGTGGCAGTGGTAGCACTTAGGGAGATGTGTCTGTAGTTATAGTCACTTAGTAATTAGTGAGATGTTCCTTCCTGAGTTTTAATAGGGCATAGTCCTACAAAACCTTCTGATTCTCATCACAGGCATCTCATTTACCATGAGGATTGACACTCTACTTTCCAAAAAGAGAGGAATTCTTCAGATGATGAATCCCTTCATGACACTTAGACATTTCTAGAGCAGGGAAACTCCATACCTGTCTGTGTGAACAAATGCAGGCCTTAATCTTCTGATCTGCTTGAAAGCTAGATGGCAGGTCAAAAATACATTCTCAGATCTACCAAAAGAAATCCTGACAATTGTTTTTTCAGTAGGTCCTGGACCTGGTGGGTTAATCTGCATTGCATGTTATTGATCCCTGGATAATCAGTCAAGTCTGGCATATCCCAGTCCTAAGACGAGTTCTTATCCGTGTTAGAAATATGGATTAGTTTGTAAACCCATATCCCTCCCCACTTCTGAACACAGCCCTAGGCTGCACCTCTAGATTAGACAGGAGGATCACTGATGGTCTCTGGTCCTGAGCTGTGCAGAGGGCCTGGGCTTGGGCTGTCTCTGCCTGTTCAGAATTTCCCAGTGGGGAAAAATTGCAGCTGGCACAATATTTGCAAAGCCAGTGTCTCCACAAGCTCTGAAGCCCCATGTCATGGTTTAAGCTGGCTAGATGCCAAGCCCCATGAAATCCGTTACTTTGTACAAGAGGAAATAAAGAATATTGAGGAAAACTATGAAAAAAAGGCAAAAAACCCAGGAAAAAAAAGGAAGGGTGCTTTCCTCTGCTCTTGCCACCGTAGAAGCATGCAGAGGAGTAGTGACCTTGGAGCACAGACTGCTTTGAAAAGTTTGCTAGGTTTTTTTCTCTTCCCCCTCTCACGCTCAGTTGAAAGGCACAGGATTAATTTCTGGGTGATATGGGATACAACATCATAAAGTCACCCCAAGAAACCCCGTTTGTCTATAGAGGGTCTAGATGGGAAGGTGATGGAGGGGAATAGAGAAGCCAGAGCTGTGGTGCACATGGCCAGCCCTGCAGGCCAGTGCAGTACTCCA
The DNA here is from genome assembly GCA_013396875.1 of Vireo altiloquus. Taxonomy (NCBI): domain Eukaryota; kingdom Metazoa; phylum Chordata; class Aves; order Passeriformes; family Vireonidae; genus Vireo; species Vireo altiloquus. The sequence goes on from VZRF01009670.1 coordinate 1,527,301, forward strand.
GGGCCAGTGAGTGGCCTGGAGCCATTGCACTGGAGATGGGGAGTAGATTATTGGCTCTTGGGTGTAACCCCACATTGCCAGGAGGGGATTTGAGTATCTGGATTTCATTTCTTTCTCCTCCAGAGTATCTTGGGGTTTTTAGAACTCTCTGTGGGTGTCATGGGAGTGATTTGGAGCAGCCAGGAGCAGGTTATGGGATTTGTAGCTGTTGAAGGAGACATCAGAGAGAGAAGGGCAGAGGGGAAAGCTGGGGCAGCAAGAGGGTGAGGGTGAGTCAGTTTGGGAGGAAGGCTTTGGTGATGGCAGAGCTCTTTGAGAAGGGAATGTTCCAGCTTGCCAGTGGGCTGGCAGGAGCAGGATGCCTGCCTAATTGTCCAGTGCTGCACAGCCTCAGGTGTAGGAGCTGCGGAGGTGCAGTTGAACAGCTCTCTTTAGTATGTTGCCATGCAAGTGTCCTCAAGCCTGCTCCTAAACTACTTCCTCCAGTAAATTATTGCTGCTGGGCAGTGAGCTATCTGCATGTGGGAGTGTTCATCTTCCTTAGTGCAAACACTTGAGCTCTGCTCCAAGTCCTGGCTTGTTACCCCAGACTCTTCCTGGTCTCTCAGTGCAGTTTGTTGTTCCCAGCAGTTGTCCTGTGTTAGATGCCATGTGCTTCTGGGGCTGAGCAGGTTTTTGCTGCAGCTCAGTTCCATGTGGGCACCTTGTTGAGGGGATGGAGGAGAGAGGAGCATAGGGGAGCTGCTGTGTTCCTGAGCCGTGCTTTAGTGCTGAAATGTGCTGGCTGTGCAGCTGCCAGGTTTCCTAATCTGTCTGTGGCTGCTGAGTGCCCTGTGCCTTAGCTCCCTACATTTCTTTATGTGGGCTGGAGGAACGATTTACAACTCCCTGCCAAATCCTGACATAATTGTGTGTGGCAACCGCAGAAGAGATTGCCAGGTTTACGACTAAGGCAAAGTTTCTTGTCTTTGTCACTTCCTGGGGAAATTTTGACAACTCTTCAGACTTTGGGATGTGGCTTGCTGACTACCATCTGAAGTGACCTCCATTACTCCTTTCCTTCTGTTTTTGTTTATTACATTTTTGTGTTGTGACTGTGCATCACAGGACCAAAGGAGGTAGGACTGGAAGAGGCTCAGAGATCATCCCTTGTCCCTAAAGCCCTTCTTATTCCTGACATTTGTTTGTCTTCTCTGTCTTTAAAATCTCATGATCTTCTCCCTGGGGTTATGTCCCAGGGCTTAACTGCTCTTACTGTAGAAAGTTTTTCCTGAACATAGTGCCTACATCTTCGTCATCTGAGACTTTGTTTCTTCACCCTTCTGTTTGTGCCTCCGTTTTCTTGCTCGTAAGAAATGGCTGGCCTGCATTCTGCTAGCATGAGAATGCTGTCTGAAGCTGATGAGTCTGCATTTGTAAAAGGAGTGACATTTCCTCTGTGGAAATTACACTATGATACTGAACATAGATGACTGGGAATCTTTTAGTTTGTGTCTAAGGTGTTGGCCATCATTAATGCTTTTATGGCCTACATGTCCCAACACAGGTAGGAGAGCTGCTGTTAAAAATAAAACTGTCTCCCTGGCTGGGTTGTACCAATTAAGGGGCTTTCTTCTTACCAGGTATGTGCCAGGTGGCCTCCATGGTAGGGTGAGCATCCTGCTGAAGACAGTAACACTACACACTGCAGAAGCCACCTGTGCATCAACAGCTGCAGTGTTGTAGCCTAAAACAGAGAGTAGAAGCAAACAAAGGGGATAATGGAAAGAGAAAAATGTACCAATGAAGTGAATGTGTGCTTTCTGTAATTTTGTTCACAGAAGTCTCTTGTCTGAGAGAAGAACAGAGACTGGTAAGCAGTTCTTTCCCCCCATGTTAATGGTTCATCATCACCTACTCAATCATTTGTATTTTATTATATAAACAAGTAGCTCTATCTTGAGAGAAATTTTTGAGTCGTGACCACGTCTGTCTCTCTTGTGGAGTCACTGGTTTGAAGTGTCCATCTTTGCAGCCTTTCCATCAAAGGAGCCCTCATCTGTATCTCTATCCTAGCCAGTTGTGCTTTTGCATTGTAGTGAAACATCAAATCACAGGTAAAACTGAACAGTGATTTTAAGTCCATGGGGAACTGAAAGGCAAACACATGGTTAGCTGAACTGCATATACCTAATTTTCTTGGGAAATGTTTTTTCTTGGTAGTCTTCTTTGGTGAAGAATACTCTGAAATTTGCACTTAATGTGAGCACACAGCACTTCCATATTCCATTGCCCTGCTTTGCCAGTCAAAAAAAAGTGTACTGAAGGAGACTGGGACTGGGGAAATTGTTTTTACTGTGTTTATCAATATTGCATGAAAACTCAGTTATGCACCAAGCATGGAAGGCCTGTTCTCTTGTATCAATAAAAAAGTGTCTTCAGAAGCCTAAAGCAGCCTTTTCATATTATTTTATAAAATATTTAAATGGCTACAATCAGATTTTTTTGCAATATGCACATTAAATATGGAGGTAAACAACTTCTCAACATTTAGAATTCAGGATTTCATATTGACCTTGGCCCTGTTGCTTTTGTGACGTATCTACAAAACTTCTTTCTCTACTAATCTCTTCCAAGGGTTTTATGTGGGATTGCTTAGAAGAGTACAGTGAAACATCCTTCTAGGAAAAGGTGATTGTGAGGCCACACTCTGCTTTTGTTTCCTAGAGCCCAACCAGACTGGATTTCTGAAGAAGCAGAAGGAGGAATTTGAAGCAGGTTTTAGTTTCAGTAGCAGCAAAGCCTCAAAAGGGAAGCTTGTCACTAGTAATCTGCTGGGTAGCAAAAGAGTGCCCTGTGGTTGGTGCTTATTTCTACTCTTCATGGGTTCCCATCCTGTGCTTGTAACTTGCCTGTTGAATGAATCCGTGCAGTGACTATACCCAGAAATCATATGCAGGCTGTAGTTTTACTGTCTCTCAAATTCTCTTTAAATTTAGATTTCCCCAGCCCCTTGCTCTTTTTGATTTCTGGCTGAAAAATTGGGAAACTTCTTGGTTTACAGTAATTCTGGGGGAAGAACCCCCCCAAAATTCTTTCTTTCTGTCAAAAAAGGAAGTTGACTGATGATAAACTCATTTTTTTTTCATATGGTTGAATGCAGTTTAAGCCCTATTTGGTGAAGTAATGCTGAGGCAGACTATGTGAAGCAAGCAGAAACTTTGCTTGCAAACAATGTGCGGGGAAGAGAAAAACCCTCTCATTTTCATCAGGTGGTTCCTCTTAACTGGCTTAAGTCAAACCATATTAAAAGGGCATTTTTAATTCGCATTTAGAGTGTGTTTTCTGGGACTGTTTGATGGTAGGACTTGTTTCTAAGGTGATAATTTGATTTATTGATAGGGTGTGTTGCAGTTGAGCTGCCTGTGGGCAAAGGCCTTTGAGCCTGCAGGGCTTTTGCTTGTGGTGGTGTTCATAAATTACATTGCCAGTGCATTTCGCTTGTGTTGGGTTGTGTCTGAGCTGGCTACAGTGTGGGTGCTGCAGACTGCAGGCAACATACAGGCTGGATAGATGTGTTCCTGACATATTCTCTCTAAAATTTCTCAAGCTAATTGCTTGTAGAGAGAAGCATTTACAGGGAGGCTGGAGCCATAACTCTGCTGCTCTTGCTCTTTTGCCTCCCTGCTGCTCCTTCTTGCAAATGCCATTTGCTCAGCCTTCAGGGCTGTTAGACTCTCCAGGGGCTGCTGTTAGTCATGGATTTCCTGGCCACATCTTTGTTCAGATAAGATCAGGACAGGCACATTATTTTTTTTTTCATTTCCTGCACTGTGGTTTTGAGGGGAAGGCAGAGGGGCACACTGAAGTGAGCACAACTGGCTTTGGCAGATTTGTGCTTTTACAGAACGATAGAACGGTTTGAGTTGGAAGGGGCCTTAAGGATCATCTAGTTCCAACCTTGCTGCCGTGGGCAGGGTCACCTTCCACCAGAACAGGCTGCTGATGACCCCACCTTCCCCACGTTCAGGTGCTGCCTCAGAAAACTGAGTGCGGGGCAAGGGGTTTTTCCTCATCTCCGGTGGCGTGCTGGCCTCCACTGATGGGAGGGCTGCTTTTGGAGCTGTGCTCTCCATCCAGAGGTCTGGAGCTTCCTCTGCTCATGTTTTTCTCAAGCTGTTTCTGGGGCCAGCCGAGTGCCCAACACATGGATAGAGGTACCTTCCAAGAGGGGTGGGAAAGGAGGTGGGAAAGTGGGTAGAGTTCATCTGCCCACAAGCTAACTACAAGTCTTACCTCGATCCATGGCTAATCACACCTATGGGTTAGATCATCATGAGTTGGATCATCCCATGCTTTTTGGAGAGGGCAGAGCAAGCCTTCAGTGCTTTGCTCCTTGTCATGTCCCCCTCCTACCTTCTGATTATAGGCCAGGGGCAGCTCTTATGAATATAAGTCTGCAGCCCCTCACCAGGAGGTGCCTGGAGCCGCCATGGGACACATACTTCAAAAGTAAACCAAAATAAAAGATGTTTTTATTCTTATGGAGTTGTTTTTCTTCTCACTACATACCTTGTAGAGGCTGGGCAGTGGTGTCAAGGTCAAGGTGAAAGGAAATTTTTAAAATTCTGTCTCAGTTTGTAAGATGCCAGGAAAGGGACACATTTCAGTTTTCTTTTGAAACATCTTGTACACCCTTTCAGTGAATGCTCTCCGTTTTGAACAGCACTGCCAAAAGACAAATCCATGCTTTAGGAAGCCGCCAGCGGAGGTGGATGGGAGGCCAGCTGGGAGCACAGCCTTGTGTAAGCACATGCCAGTGGTTGATTTACAGTCTCTGGCCTTGTAAGGCTGCTCTGAAAGCTGAACAACAGGCAGTGGAACAAATGCTTTTTATTTTCGCTTGGATATTTTTAAACAGAAATGCTGGTTAGTGCATGGGTTTTATATTTTTTGGAGGAGAGGGTAGAGAAGTTATGGTTTTTCACTTTTTGTTTTGGCCAGAGTATGTTCTTATTTGGGCAACATGTGGAAGTGCATGTGCATGAAATCCAGCCACTAAATACTTTGTGTCCCTGAGTTATTGTTTCCTCCCTTGTCAGCAGAGTGACAGGATGCTGCAGACGTCATTGGGTGTCCCGGTTGAACCCGTCGGGGGACTATAGTCCCTGCAGGGGACTATAAAAAACTGTAAATGATGAATACCAGGCTCTTACAGGAATTCACCTACAGTTAGGGACTCTCTGAAGCAGATTCTCCTTTCCTTTAAAGCCTGTCTACAGAGCCAAAATGAGTTACAAGAGATTCCTAAAGTGGATTTAATTCTGAAAAAATTTTGAATTTGGGGCCCATTTAATTCTTCAGCAAACAAAACTTAAGTGTTGATAGGATCTCATCATTAAGTGTTGATAGGTTCATTAGCAAAGCTGAGCTTCTGGGCGACAGGACATGTCTGAAGTCATTTGCCTCTCCTTCCACGCTTGCTGATGACCTGTGGGGATACAATTGGAATAGCTTCAACCTTCTCTATCTTACGCTTGTAATTAGTAGCTGATAACTCATCTCCTGTACTGCCGTTGCATAAATTCTCAAGATCTATGCATTTCTTACTGTGAGGGAATTCGGCTGCAGAAAAGGAATCAGAAAAGGCGTTTGGTCAACATCTGGTGTGTGCCAACACAGAGAAGCTGTACTGGGAATCACCAGACTTACTGGAGAGTGATTGATAAGAGCATTTCCTTGAATGTGGTGTGGTGTCACACCAAGGCTCAGCTAGACTCTTGAGACTTTAATTAATTTTTAACTGCTTGATTTAAGGGGATAAAAGTACATTGGCACTATGGTCAATAGTTTAGGATTTAGGAGCATATTACAACTGAAATATTTGAGGTGTTGGTAAATGTACAGTCACAAATTTCATTTTGAGCATCTTCTACTATCTATGGAAGTAAATACTATTTTTTTTTCTTTAGACAGTCTCTGTTAATAAAAGAAACCCCAAACCACCAAAAAAATGAACCTCTCACTGACTGATACACACCACTGTCAGTCTCTAAGGCTGCACTTCCACTTTGCGGCTGGACGAATCTGGCAGCTGATTAATTCCTGGACGGATTTAGGAAATGAGAAAGGGAATATGTTCTTTCTTGAATAGGAGGCCCATTATCTTTTTTTTTTCCTTTTTCCTTTGCAGACTAAATATAAGTATTTAAGTACCTATTTTAAGAATTGTAATATCAACACGTGGAATATACCTTGTTAAAGTTGATATGAACAGGAAGCCTCCAACCACTTTTAGGCCAGAAGTTGTTCATGGTGCATAGTCCTTGCTGACTTCAACCTTTTCAATACTGTGCAGACAAGCTTACTTTTAGGATATTAATTTTGTGAGTGTGCTACAAACATGGGGTTTTTTTGCTGCATTATCCCTTACACCAGCAGTTTTCTTTTTTGGACATTATTGCTCTTGTGGAAAATCCAAGGAAATTGAGCTCCGTTTTTGTCTTGGTTTGCTTAAATGTCAGTGAGGGAATTAAAACTTGTCTTCAAGAATTATGACTCCAGTAGCAGAGTGTAGTTTATGTGAATAGTCTTCAGAATCAATTGTTTTGTCATTTGATGTTTATTTTTTTCCTACAGAGTGTGCTTGAAAAGAATAAGTGCATGCCAGGGCATTAGACAGACAGTAGGAGCATGTTTTATGTGACAAAAATGGCAGTTGGATAAAACTAGATAACATAAATTTGATTTGAGATTATATTACCGAAACCCTAATCTGAGTAGCATCCTTAAGCTTATGTTTGATTCTAAGCATTAGGGTAATCCCTCTTCAGCAGAGTATCAGGGTACATCCTTCAGCCTTTGCTGTGTGGGCTAAATTGAATTCCATGCTTAAAGCTCAGTGTTTGCTTTAATGCATAGCTGAATGAAATAAAATGTTTGGGTAAATCAAGTACTTGAGATAGCACAGCTCAAGATTGATTCCTGTCATTTGATGTTAAAACCAGATAGAGTAGCCCAGTTCTACCTCAGTTTTGTGGCCGGTTTCCCTTCTCCCTTAGGCTGATGTGGAGAAAGAGAGAAAGCAAACCTTTGACACCACAAATCCAAATTTAAAAAGTTTGTCTGAAGGAGAGTAGTAGCCCTGCAGCCTAAAAAGTTCTTCAGGAGTAGTTTATGACCAAAGAATGGTTTGGGTTGGAAGGGACCCTAAAGATCATCTCATTCCAGCCCCCCTGCCACGGGCAGGGACATGTTCATGTAGTCCACATTGCTCAGGGCCTTGAACACTTGCAAGGATGGGCAGACCAGTAGAAAAAGGGGGGTAGAGGTTGGCATAGAGGAGATTTGAAGGAGCAGAGTGATAAAGACAGAGACTAGAGGAGGAGGAGGTGGGGTATTGAACTGTGAGACTGAGGGAAAACATTAGGGAGTGTTAAAGGGAGACTGGTGAGAGGGAATGAGGAACACAGAGAAGTGTAGTCAGGAGCAAGGGAAAGAGAAGCTGAGGATAATAGAAAGCTAGACAGAGCAAACCGACAAAGGGTAGTAGAAATAAGAACATTGAGTGAAAAAACCCTGCCACTTCTCCTTTGGTTTTAGCCTTCAGTTTTCTTTTTAATTATTGTAAAGCCGTGACTTTGTCTTAGTGCTGTTTCATTTGTGTTTCAAAACACTTTTGGCCAGCGGAACCAGCAGAGTTGTTGTTTGCATTCCTTTAAATTAAGCTGCATCTCTCAACTAATCAAGAACACTGTCACAGATGTGACAAAGGAAAGCTCTGGTAGGATCTCATTGGCCAATTGAGATGTCTTCCTCCATCCCTGTGCCTGTCGTTCTGCCACGTCTGGGATCTGTGGGAACTTTGGAGCCAGTTCCATGTAGTCCCAAACACTCAGGCTGTGACACTGGAAATGTGTTTAGTATCCAGTCTGTCTTTCCTGAGGGTGACTCTTCAATACCTTCTGTGTGACTCAGTCTTTTCCTGCTTTGAAGGGAAAGATCAAATGCACTCTTCTTCTACCCCTTTATCCTGTGAGGTGTCCTTCAATGTACTAAATTCCATGGGTTTAGCATTCCATTTGAAATGCTCCTGGAATATTTTCAGTTGAGATTTGCAAAGTTCATACACTTTTGATTTCTGGTTTCTGAATTCCGAATGAAGGTGAAAAAACTTGGCCAGGTAAATAAAAACTTCCTTTTGCAAGTCAGTTGTAAGTTAGATATTGATTTCCTGGTTACTTTTATGATGAGGGGAAGAAGGTGCCTCAACAATAAGAGCAGCAAAACCTGGTTTTGCTTAAGGGCTTTTCCCTAAGAAGTTGAATTTCATGGCACTAGTCCTACCAGGTTTTAAAAGTTGCTGTGTTTCATTCCTGATGAAATCAATGGGAGGTGTCAAGAAGTCAACTGCTTAAGGGCTACAGCCTTGCCCTGATAATTTCTCCCATTTATGAGCCTGTTCAGTGCAGATAGCTTTATGTTTAGTGACTTCACAGCAGCACACAGTAAATCCACAGATAAAAAACTCAGCCATGGGTTTTATTATACCTTGCTTGCTGTTATCTCTTCTGTTTACTTGCATGAGTGATAGAGGGGAAGGGACCAGGTGGGTGTTTAAATGATGCTGTTAAAGTACGTGGTGATGTTTGCTGTCTAAGGGAAAACTTTACACCCAGAAAACAGGTGAATATAAAATCACTACTAATCGAGATTAATTAAACCTAACAGTTGGGTGAAACATTTCTTAACACAGATTTAGGTTTAGGCACACTTCTGATTGCCCATTACCAGTGCTGCACATAAGTTCAGGAAATGAAAACCCCCAGTTTCAAGGATTTTAGGCCTGTCCTTCATGTTGCCACTCAATGTCTACGTGGATGCATGGTATCTACATGTAATTTGCAGTCAATTGTAAATAACAAATAATGACAAATTTCAGAAACTCTCAACTTGCCCCCTTTCCGTAATACCCTGTGGAGAAGAAACTTGTTTTAATGTGTCTGGAAGGCTGATGGAGGTGGATTTCCAAAGGCTGGCAAATTGTAAGAGCAGCTTGCCTAAAGAGGGTGCCATTGGCTGCTGATAAAGGGGACCAGCTCACACCTTAGATGGTCACCAGAGGCTGCTGACTTTACAGGTTGTTCTGTCAGCTAAAAGAAATTGATAAGCTGAGGCAGTTTCCAGCAGTAAATCCAGGTATGAAACCTTTAGTTCAGTTGCTGTCCCACCCTTGGGGTGTTTCCTGACCTGCTCAAGGCTGATGGTGCCTGGCTGTCTTTGGCCAGTAGAGACCAGAGGAAGAGTTATTTCCTTCTGGTTGTTGGTAGTGGACATAGTTGGTACCAGAGCTCTCCTAATTTGGAGCAAAGGTCTGTTGTGGCCATGAGCCTGGTTCCTGTTTGTTAGAGGAAATGTTAGTTTTTATAGCTGCCTCCTGAAACTGTCTTCTTCCTCTCTGTTGCCACAAGGGAGAAGGGATTGGGCTTTCTTGTCTCCACAACTGAAGTCTTCAGCTAGTGTTTCTGTTGGAACTCAAAATTTATGTGGCTTTTTTCTTCCTCTCCGGTATGAAATGTAATAACAAGTTGCAGGTGGGATAGTTACAAATTGGGAGGAGTAGGTCTGAACATTGAATTGAATAGGTTTTACTGAGCTTGGATGGACAAATTTGAAGGTAATTGGGCCCGTTTACAGTTTTTCCAGGCAATCGCTGGACAATTTTTATACTAGTGAAATAGTAAGGTGAACACAAGAGCCATTTCATCATGTGCTGTGGTTGATGGGCATATTGTTGCTTCTGTGAGAGCCACTGCCTTCATTTAATAAAAGAAAAAGACCGTTGGTTCTTGTAGGCAATCTGCAATATGAAATTACAGTGTTTGGATTGAATTATCAGCTTCAGACTGGCTGGAAGATTTTGAATATCTTCTATGTTGGGACAGGAATATAAATTACTTTGTTCTCATATTTATTAGGTGGCACTAACAAGCCTATATTTCTAAATTATGGCCTCTGATGATAGGATTTGACAATGAAAGAGGTAAGGTGTTGGAGTATGAACAGAAAATTGTGTCAAACAGCAATTCAAGTCAAAGATTTTCTCCTCATCATACGAGTATTTTGAAAGTTTCATCTGCTACAATATATGTGGGGAAGGTTCACTTAGGAAAAGAATTTGGTTTGGAAAGAACTAGACAGGGTTGTTTATCCCATTTTTTGCTGGCAAATTGTACTTGAAAACAACATTTGTCAGGATGCTGTTGCCTAATGTGTTTACTTAACTATGAAAACCTCAGGTTATTTATGCATTTAGTCTGAAAACTAAATTTAGTTTCTCTGATCACTGCATTGCACAATGGTGATGAAGGATATTTAACCAAATTGTTATGCTGGTGTGTGTGCATATGGCCAATAGAGATAAAACCCCTGCAGTCAATACTCGTTGTCACTGACAATGAGAGGTACAGTGACTTGTGTGTTACTTCCCTTACCTAATTTTTCAAGTTCAGGGACAGTTATGAGGATTTCTAAGTAGATACTATTCACACATTTTTAACTGTATCTTTAAATAGGGATTTCTCTGTGGGAAGTGTAGTACGTTGAATGGATTTTTGTGACCGCACGAGTAGTTTGAGATAGAGTGTGTAAGAAAGGGATGGCAGCATGCAGATAATGAAAAGTCTCCCAAATTCGTCTAGAAAATGAACTCTGACCATTGGAATTGCCAAAATCCGGGTATTCCTGCAAGCATTATTGCATAGGCGTTAAAGCAGGACTTGCAATTTTAATTTATTTTTACTTTAGCTTTATTTAGCTCCCTCCAGTTGAGGTTTGACTTGCTGGAGAGATCTGTGAAGCTGGCTTTTAGTTCCTACTTTGTTGGTGGGGAGACTGTGACCCATCTGTGATACCACCAGCAGGAACGTTCCTATGGTAAACCAGGGCCCATTTCTCATCCTCACCTGAAAAACTAGGTGGTGAACATTGAGGAGGTCATACTTAAGTGTGTGTGGTGGGGCTCAGATGGGAAATCAGCAAACTGGCAGCAGGGAGATGTCAGCAGGGTGAGCTGGGGTGGTAGGAGAGCATGCTGTGGAGCTGTGAGGTGCCTGAGGGAAGCTGTGAATGCCCCATCCCTGCAAGCATTCAGGGCCAGGCTGGATGGGACTTTGAGCAACTTGATCTAGCAGAACATGTCCCTGTCCATGGCAAGGGAGATGGAACTAGATGGTCTTTAAGGTCCCTTTCATCCCAAGGCGTTCTGTGATTCTATGATTCTGTAACACACTTCCTTACCACTTACAAGGTCCCTGTCAGGGTGGGTTTAGTGGGTTTATCTGCTGTCTGTGTTACACCGTGGTCAGGAGGATCCCATGATCCAGTGGTCAGTAAAAGGCAGTTAGAGGTACGATTCTTGCTTGAGTGATAGTGACCCCATAAAGTCCCACAGCTATAGGTCTCCTAAAAATTAACCCCAAAATTTCCCTTCTGTGGCATACAACATTTTGGATACTGTGCAGGTTTGGGTGGGTTTTTTGTGGGTTTTGTGTGTTTTTTCCTTTCTTTGTTCATTAAGACAATAAATTAATTGTGAGATAGGGGCATTCCTTTGAAGCTGCCTTTGCCTCATTTGCAGTACCCATTGCCACACAAGGCTCCTCAAGGTGGTACCAGCAGTGGGAGACGCCTGCGATTCCAAGGTGCTCAGGCACTCTTCTTTCCCTCTCTCTCTGTTTCACCTTTCTAGCTCTTGTGATGTCTAACTTCATCATGCTGTCCTCTTTCCCTCCTTACTCAGGCTTTTGGCTCCCAGCTCACTTGAGCAATTTGGTCAGTGTCCCTTCCTCCTTTGCTCCCATCTCAGGACAGCCAAGCAGACCCAGTTCCTGTAGTGCCAGGAGTCACCAGGTGGTGCTATTGCCCAGTTAAATGCCCTCCTTCGCCTTGCAGCACAGCCCAGCCCTTGCAGAAGGGTCTGGTGGTGTGTGGTTTTGTGATGGAGCTTTCTTTGGTGGGCAGCTGTGTCAGGTAGTGCAAGGGGTCTTGTGTCTTACTACGGGTTCAGTCTTGAGTCAGTTTTATTGATGTAAAGTTGTTTTCTGTGACTTAATCAGCCAGTGCCTTGTTTGACAGTGAGGTCCCCCGAAGACTGGACTGCTTCTACACAGCTTGTGACCACACTGTTGTACTCAGAAGCTGCTTCACTGTAGTGTGAAGTATAATCAAGTCTCACTAAGGATATCCTCTTTGTACAGTTGAGTCCCCCATGCAGTCCCGTGGGAGGGATTTTTGCTCGTTCATTGGCATGTGCTGCTAGTCCAAAGGAGATTTGTGTGTGTGACCCTTGAAAGATGCTCCTCTTCTTTCTCCTTTCATCCTCTCATCTTATTAGCCAGCCAGATTGATACCACCTTATTTGCTGCTGGTTTTTATAGAGATCATGCTTGTACTTGAAACTGTAGAGGCAGTTCAAAACAGGGAGTTGAGCATCTTAAGTGAATAGCCAATGCCCCCAAAAGCCACGATTTGAGATGAAGGAATGCAAATAAACACCAGGTTCCTTCTTCCTTTTCACCAGGCTAAGCAATTCTGTCTCCACAGCCGCCCATACCACATGCTGTCAAGGGCATAAGAAATTGATTGAGATTCTGCTCTTTGATTTCAATTTAAAATCCTCCATTTCTCTTGGCAGTTCAGCTGCTGTTCTGACTTTGATAACTTGTGTGAAAAGGGGAAGGAAGGCTGTAAGAAAAGACACAGAGAATTAGCTGGAAATTTGATGTAGGGAAGCAGTTTCTAAATAATATTAGCAACCATCAGAGGCTGTTATCTTTTCTGTCCACACTCATGGTAGCATAGTGCTGTGGTTAGCTTGCGCTTTGTATAAGATGCAGTGATTAAGCATAAATAGTGAAATTAAAATATGGATTTGGGTTTTGGGTTGGTTTTTTTTGGTTAGTTGTTTTATTTTACCAGAGTAGGTGAGCTCTAAAAATTGCGAAGCAGAGGTAGGTTGGCTGCAGTGTTAATTTTATTCCTGAAGAATTGCTCTGTTGTCCCTTTCCCTCCACAGCCCCCTGTCTCATAAATAAAGATTGCTTTATATTCCTGTGCCAGCTTCAGAGACAAAAGAGTTGGCAGGTTGTGGAAGAGCAGCAGAATTTGTAAGTCCTAGAAGAGCAGATGTGTAGCAGACATATGGAACACTTTTCTGGGGCAATGAGTGTCACTCCAGGCTGGGGCATGAGCAGACCAAGAGCAGCCCTGCTGAGAAGGACCTGAGGTGTCTGCTGGATGAGCGGCTGGGCATGAGCTGTCAATGTGAGCTTGCACCCCAGAAAGCCAAACACATCCTGGCATCCAAAGCAGGGCGAGGGAGTAGATTCTGCCTCTCTGCTCAGCTCTGGTGAGACCTCACTGCAGTGTTGCATCCAGCTCTGGAGTCCCAGCACAGGAAGGACATGGATCTGTTGGAACGAGTCCAGAGGAGGCCACCAAGATGATAAGGGAGCATCTCTTGTACAACAAAAGGCTGAGAGAACTGGAATTGTTCAGCCAAGAGAAGGCTTCAGGGTGACCTAATTGTGGCCTTCCTTTACCCGAAGGTAGCCGACAAGAAAGATGGAGAGGGACATTTTATAAGGGCATGTTGTGGCAGGATGAATGCATTCAAACAAAAAGATACTAAGTTTGTATTAGATATTAGGAGGAAGTTTTTGCTATGAGGGTGGTGAGGCACTGGAAGAGGTTGCCCAGAGCTGTGGGTGCCCCATCCCTGGAAGTGTTCAAGGCTAGGCTGGATGGAGCTCTGAGCAACCTGGTCTATTGAAAGATGTCCCTGCCCATGGTACGTGGCTTGGAAGTAGATGGTCTTTGAGGTCCCTTTCTATGATTCTGTGATTCTTCATGCTGCAGCTACTATTCTCCATGCCATCAACCCAGCATGAAGAACTTGGGATTGGAGCCCTAGTAGTGATAGCAGAACAATGCCAATTATCTTGGAAACACTCTAGGAAGGACTTTGGTTTTATGTAATATTACATGCACGAATGTATCAATGTCTGTGGCAAAGTGAATTTTTTGCTGGCGTTATCTACGGTACAGACATTAGCTGCCCTTCAGTCTGTTCTGTCTCTGGCCAGGCACATCACTTTGGGAGGATGATAGAGTGCTTTTGGCAGTCAGTGCTTGCTTTTGCTCTTTATAGTTTGGTGTTGCTTGTGATCTTTGGGTATGTCTTTGACAAAAGTAGATAGTTGAAGAGATTGTAACTAATATTGCAGTCTGGGAGTGAGGGATGGATAGAAATACACTTTTTTGTCTATAAGAGAGAAAATGATGTAGCAAAATATTAAAGAAGGTGTATTTGAAAATTGGACATTAGGGGTTTTTGTTGTCTCTGAAAGATTACTGGGCTGGGATCTGGTGGAGAACAAGGGGCCTGTGACTATGAAGAAACTTGCTGACTCCAAAGAAGCCTACAAATCACCAGGACCAGTAGAAGTGGACAGAGCTGTAGACTCCCTCCAGCTCTGAGGCGAAGCAGGTGGTCTGTCACCGTATGTGTTTTGTCACTGTTTATGGTTGTGGACTGAAGGAAAACGAACCAAGAGAAGGGATCAGATGATGTTTTCCATTCAGAGGTGTATTGGGTTTCCCTGGCAAGGTTTTGGAAGTTGGGATGGGCTGCAAGGGTGGCTCCTGTGAGAAGCTGCCAGAAGCTTCCTTGGTGTCCTACAGTGCCAATGCCAGCTGGTTGCAGGGTGTACTCACCACTGGTCAAGGCCAAGTCCATCAGTGATGGTGGTAGTGCCTCTGGGATAACATGGCTAAGAAATGGAAAAAACTGCTGCACAAGAGCAGATTGCAGCCAGAGGGAGGAATAAGAATATGTGAGAGCAACAACCCTGCAGACACCAAGGTCAGTGGAGAAGGAGAGGGATGAGGTACTCCAGGCTCCAGATCAGCCTAGGTACAGCCTATGGTGAGGCAGCTGTGCCCCTGCAGCCCATGGAGGTCCATGGTGGAGCAGAGATCCTCCTGCAGCCCATAGAGGGGACCATGTTGGAAAAGGTGGATGCCTGAGGGAAACTGTGGCCCCATGGAAAATCCATGCAGGAGCAGGCTCCTGCCAGGACCTCTGGACCCATGAAAAGAGGAGCCCACACTGGAACAATTTTGCTGGCCCGACTTGTGGCTCCAATGAGGGACCCACACTGGAGCTGTCTTTGTCTGCAGGACTGCACCCCATGGAGGAGACCATGCCAGAGCAGTTTGTGAAGAACTGCACCTCACAGGAAGGACTCACGTGTGAGCACAGGAGGATGTGAGGAGTCCTCCCCAGACGAGGAGTGAGAGGCAGAGACAATGCTCTGGTAGAGCATTGGGAGAGAAATTGGGAGTAAAGTTAAGCTTGGGAAGAAGGGAAGGGGGGGGGGAAATTAATTTGTATTTTTCATTATCCTACTTTCATTTGATTGGCAAGGAATTAATTTCCCCATTTAGAATCTGTTTTGCTCGTGGTAGTAGTTGGTGAGTGATCCCTCCCTGTCCTTACTTCAACCCACAAGTTTTTCGTTATATATTTTCTCCACTGCCCAGCTGAGGGAAGGCAGTGATAGAATGGCTTTGGTGGGCACCTGGTTTCCAGGCAGCATCAGCCCACCACAGGAGGCCAGATACATTAAGCCCTGACTGGTAAATGTTTTTCTGTTTTAAAACAGCCAGTAGAAATATACAGGTAGTATTGAAGATGCATATAAATACCAAACAAATAAACTCAGTGCTTGACTATCTCTTAAAGCACTTAAATAGCTCTTTGTTACTGTACTGCCTGAATGCTTTACAACTATCACTGTTTTACATCCCCATAATGCTGTTACAAGGTAAAATCAAATGACTATTTTCACATAACAGCTAGTGAGCTGAGAACAATCAAGCCAAGAATTCCTGTGCCAAATGCAGTTCTTGCAGCTCTAGGAGGAAGGATTGTGTTCTGATATAACAGGACTGACCTGATTGTGGGTAGAACAAGTGCTGCACTTTTATGTGTAGAGGGAATTAATATAATTCTAATGTGCTCCAGGAGAAAAAGTCTGATTCTGTAGCTGATTTGTGCTCTGCAGCACAAATGTTGGCCTGAAAGCAATTAGAAATTATGTGTAGGGTTTTTTACTGTGTGGGAGTAATATACTGACTGACTTAAAATATACCTTTGCTATCATATATTATGAGTTTAAAGAAGGGAATGTAACAAAGGGAAATGCAAGTAGGGATGTTCTTGTCAAGTTCACACAGGGACCAAAAGAACTGTGGTGGTTCCTACTGAAGTGAGACACTGCAGAATCCAGCCAGGATAAACCCACCAGAGGAGACCAGTGGTGGCCATCCTCCCTCTCACAACAGAGTTGCAGTGAGATCCATGTGTTTGTGCTGGGATCGTGGGCAACTGGGTTCCAGTAGTCAAAGTGAGTGGTGTTGTTCATTTGGCAAGTACCCTTCACTCAGGAAAGTGCATGATAGCAAGATGACCTTTCTGGGGGCCAACTCTGGTCCTAGTTCTTCCCTTTGAAGTATTTACTTTGCAGATGGATATCCCCCAGATCTTTGCAGAAATTCCTTGAAGGTCACTGGTGGTATAAGGCCACGAATTTTATAAGTTGGAATTTACAGAAATCATTAGTGTCCTGAATGAGATGCATATATTTTGACTGCAGAAGTGAGGCTTCAGAGCAGCTGTACCTGCATCCCTTTGGTCCAGGCTGAAGCCTCGGGCAGTTTTGTGTTGGTGAAGCAGCTGAGAGCTAGTGTGTCAGTCTGAGAGCTGCTCTTGTATTTTCATCTGTGCAGTTATGCAGTGATTGCTTTGCTCACTTGATACATCTTGCAGATGGAAAAACTGAATTAAGGCGAGAAGCTTTTTGCACTTCTTCCTAGACACCACTCCGCAGTGCATGGCTTTGTTTTCCCTGGGACAAGCCTGACACTTGGCAGGTTCAATTCGGTCCCAGGGGTGTCTCTGAACCTTGGTCTCCTGCAAGGTATTTCTCCTTACAGCAGTGTTTTCAGACAACTGAAAGTGATACCCAAACACAGGGAAGGGCGAAGGATGTGTTTAAAGTTAGCAAAAAGTTTATTGAGTAAAGTAATTCTTGGATTAAACTACTGCCCTTGGAAACTGCGATCCGGAATCTGTTGTGCATAACTCTTCCTTGTATGTTCGTAGAGTTGATAAAAATCCAAAGGCGGTGTCAGATGTGCTTCAAGCTGCCTGTCACCACCTTCCAGAGCAGCTGTAACTGGATTAGTAAGACACGGAAAGTATTGCAATGCTACCTGCATTTGATCATCTGAGTAATGATTAAAATGTTAAAGGCAGGCATGGAGGACTAAAGCAGGCTGCAAATTGCGAAGCTTTAATTTATTTTACAGCTTGTTGCTTTTTTACCTCCACTGGAATTTAAAAGACAGCCGTAATCCTGTACTCAGCCTCACCATGTCATGTCACATGCCTTTGGGTTAAGAACTGGCAACCCTGAAAGCATTCAAGATGCAGGCTGGATATCTCAATGCTGCATGCCAGACCATGCCCAAGGAGTGACATTCCTCCTAGACACCAGGCTTGACCAGAGCTGAGCTTACATTTCCGCTAAAGCCCAGTGATATTTTACAGTGCAGGCCTTGCAATTTGTTTGATGATAGCTAATGAAATGCAAACCATTTAGCAGCTCTGAGATGCGATTACACTGCTGTGAATTTTCAGATTCCATCGAAGTCCTGCTGAGGGTAATGGGAATGGGCCAGGGTGATTCGACTGTAAATCAAGAACGAAAGCTTGGCCAATTCTGACAGTGGAAAGAAGGGCTCTTTAAATGTGCAGAAGGTGATTTGCCAAGTCAAAACCAGCTGCGTTTTACAGAACTACTGGAATGAATCGTCTCTCTGCATTTGTAATTCTTTTTTTGTGACTCATTGATTATTTTTCTTCCCCTAAAGTTTAAACTCTGTCTTTCTACCTCAGGTTTGCCTGGCCAGTTGAAAAGGTTTTCAGTGTTGTTTTTGGTATATGAAATATCAAATGCATTGATAATAAAGGACAGTTTTCTCCTTTTTGGTAACTTATACCAATTCAAGTGTTTTCATCTGTGCATCTTTAATGCTTCGACAGTGAAGGCTCTGCACTGAGCAAGACAAGGACCTCTCCTTCCTCTCTGCACTAGCACTAGAAAGAATCAAATGAGTGTAACAAAAAGTGGAATGTAATTTGGGAAATCTTGAGCATAAACTGGCTCCTCTGTTGTTTTTCAGTTAGGGATGAATCAGCCAAGAGTGTCCGGTGCTGTGAATATATAACAGGGAGCCAGGAATTGTTGCTTCTCTTAACAATGAGGAGCAGCCAGCTTCCTCTCTGAGCAGATTCCCTTCCAGCAGAGTGGGACAGCTTTTTTGACTGCACCCGAGTTCTGTATGTTTCATCAAGCCTTTTTGTTTTTTCTGTTGTGTTGTCGTTTTTTTGTTATTTTTTGTTGGTTTTTTTGGTTTTGTTTTGTTTTTTGTTTTTTTGGTTTTTTTTTTTTTTTTTTTTGTTTTGTTTTGTTTTGTTTTGGTGTGGTTTTTTTGGTCAGAGAGAAGACAGAAGGTGGTATTATCTCACTGGAAGGTGCACTTGAGAGGATTGTTAGAGACAAATTTGATCACAGATGTTTCTGGTGCATGTGCTTAATTGCACCTCTTGATGCAAACCTTTCTGGAGAAAGCTTCAAAGCAGGTTGCTGGTAGGCTCTGGTACTGCTCTCTGGCTGAAACGCTGAGTTCCACCAGTGTGAGCAGCTTTGTAATTCCAGCTTTATGCCTGATGAGAAAGCTTTGCCATGAGAGACTTCCTGGCATGTTACACAACATTAACCCTGACTGCACTGGTCGCGCTCTTTTTCTCTTGATCTGGGATCCTCGGAGGAAGGGTTCAGCCACCAAATGCTTGTGGTGCCTTTGCTAAAGTTAGGATGGTTGGCAGGTCAGCTTTGGGGGAGCCTGGCACAAATGGGCTCTGAGGAGCAGATGCATTCCTGCTGCGAGGTGCAGGGAAGTCCTGCTGAATTTGATGGAAGCCACATGAGCTGTGGGATCAGTTTCTGGCTTTACGGGAAAGGATAAAGACTTGTCAGGTCCAAATGTTTCTCATATTGTTATTGAAATAAATCTTCTTTGCCTGTGGATTTTTGAGCACTTAGTATTAATACTCTCTGGGTTGCTTGGGCTCATTCTTCTTCCGATCTGTAAGACTAACTCGTGTTAAACCCTGTCAGATTTAATGAGACCTGTCTGTGGCTCATGTCTCAGTGACTTGTAGTTATTGTGAGAAATGTTCTGAAGGGACAGACATTTTTAATTTTTAAACATTTTTACAAATTCAGATTGAAAATTTGATTGAATCCTGGGTTTGGCCAAACTGATGAGAAAACTTCCTTACAAAGGAGCTGTGTGTGGGATCCCTATTTATATAGAGGTCAGTTCTCCATTGCTTCTTAATGCAGATTTTTGTGGTGCCTGTCTCCAGGGCATCTCAGCCTTCCTTTAAAGCTGAAATGGGAAGTTAGTCATGAGATCTGTGGTGGTTACAAGCCAGATGTTCTTTTTTTCTTTTTTTTTCCCTTACTTTGCAAGTGGAAGGGACAGAAGGCAGTTTCTTCAGTGTGTTCGTTCGTAGGGTGCCATTTTCTCATGTGAAGTGCTGTCTAGTGTTCTTATTTTATTTGAATTTTCAAAATCCTAGAGTCGTAAAAGGACTTTTATATGGTTTATCTAATTTTACACATACTTGGGAAGCCCTGTGTGTTAACATAGCACTCAACTCTGCATAGTTGAGACTAAAAAAGCTCTTGCAGCAGTGTGCATAATTATAGGGCTGCTGTTTAGTCATCAGTCATGATATGTGTGGATTTTTTAGGTGAACTCAACATTCATTCCATTTCAGATGTGAAAAAAAAAAAAAAAATTACATGAAGAGATTAGTTTACTCAGCACAATACAGCTTGACCCTGAATGTATTAAAAGCTATTATAATATCAATTATAATATTAAAAGCTATTATAATATCAAGGCTAAAGACTAGCAGCCTAATCAGGGATGTGTTTACAGGGCACAATTTGGAAAAGTGCTTGGAGGACTAGGCCCTATGTGCAAAGATATTAAATGAGACATCCAGATTTAAATTAAAGAACTAAATATTTCTGCCTTAGCTTTTTCTTCTGGGACAAATGTGTTTGGAACAATAGATAGAGGAATATACCGAATGCCTATTTGTAATGGGAAAATGGTTTTCTTTTTTAATATATTGGTCATGTTGAAGTTTATTTGTTTCTGCTTTATTTTTTTATCTCCCTGCAAGCTGCTGCAAATCAACCAGAAGAAATCAGCAGCTCAGTTGCTGTTTGCCTGCAAATGAGTTGCCAGCATCCTGTAATGCCGCTAGCTTGAAATAGTCTCGTCTCCTTTACAGTAATGAGAGCCGAGCAGAGCCAAGTGGAGTGGTTCCCTGGGAGCAGGAGTGTGGGTGGAAACCCTGTTTTCTGTGGCATTCAGCTCTCCATTCTGGTGCTCTTAAAGTCCTCACACCTAAATCTGCTGGTAAGGGGTTTTTGAAAGAACAGAGGATGTATTTTCCAGGGATAAAGGGTAAAAATCTGGAATTAGTCATGTTTGCATTGGTTCCTTCTGTTTATCAGAAAAATCTGATGCAGTTTCAGATTTTTTAATCCATTTTGCTGACCAGGGGATATTCTGAAGTTGTAGCTACTTACTCTGGAGAACTAATAGTGGCTCACTTACTGTGAATTACATTTCTGTTTCTTTCCTTCCTCCCCACCCCACCCACTTTGCTTATCTTGCTATGATGTGGTTTGTAACTGATATTTTGTAAGTGTGCTAGGAGGCTTATGAAGAAAAAAAGGAAAAAAGCGAAACATGTAGTTGGTTCCTTGAGTGACTCATGAACACCTTGATTCACAATAATTATTTTCTATTTATTAATTTCTCACCCCTTCTTTCCTGGATTGGTATGCTCTTGATCATGATGAGTCAATCAGTATAGTGCTGAAGCCCTTGGGTTTCCTGTGAATGAGGATTTTTCTGAAGAATTGCAGGATCTGTTCCTTGAAGTGCAACATAACTCCTGAGGGCATGTTCTCAGTTTCTGAAACTTGTCCAATCCTCTCTGCTCAGTGCCGCTGTGACCTTTTGCATAAGCCACGATGTTATACTATCGTGTATGTTTGATGTTACATGTACACCAATATCAGGGAAAACAAAATAGAAAGACAGATTAGAGGGTGTAATAGCAGAACTTTGAGAACTGGAAAAATAAATCTTCTGTATGCCTGAATGTTACCCAGGCATGTGGCTTGATAAATCTACTATAATCCTTTGAAGAAAAAAGAACAAAACAAGGGAGATCATCCCCATCAGATGTTAGGAAAATGGCTTTATGTAGAGCAAGACCATAAAGTACAAAGCAGATGGTTGCAGGAAAGGTTTATACAGCCTTAGCAAGGAGGTTTAATTTGAATGCATTGCTGAGAAGCAAGCGATTTTTCTACTTCTTTGAAGCAACAACTCTGCTTTCCTTGTCTTCTGTGAGAGACTTGAAAGATAGTTCCCTGTTGTCATTAAAAGTTAAGGTCTCATTAGCTGTTTTCAAGTTGTTGTATAATGTTCATATGCTGTGATTTGCTTTGCTTTCAGGCAGGTGAATGTCTTGATTGATTGGTGTCAGTGCAGTTTTCAGTAGCGTGGACTGAACACTGTCTAAGCAGTTTTAAATCCCATGATGGAATGATAATCACTGCCTTAAGTAGGAAGCTTTTTCTGTTTTACTTCCTTCCCCTCTGTGCTCTAATTATACTCTGGTAGATGGTGGTTTGCATCCTCCAGGCAACAAAAGGGAAGCTGGAAGTGCTTGTTTCAACTGAACCCCCCCCCAGTGCAATAAATGGCCTGGCTCCTGGAAAGCACCAGCCACTGGCTGCAGCAGTGCTCGTCCTAAAAGCAGGTTTGCTGGTGCTCCAACTCCATTGGTTTCACTCCAGTTACTCGAGGGGTATATTTAAACCCTCTTGGTAGTGCAAGCAGCCCCAGGAACAAAATGTAAGAATGCTCTTAAGGTTCTGGGGGGCTGTTGGTGTGCCTGGTGTATGCTTAACTGTGCTCATTGTGAGATGTGAAAGCAACAGAAACTTTGGAAGGTCCTTTAATGTTATCACGAAACATTAGTAAGAGCCACGAACTGAAAGATGAAGAGGTTCCAGGAAAATGAGCTAAGCTTTAATCCATGCTTGTGGATGTCACGTCCCTGCCGGAGACCAGGCTCCTCTTGTAATTGCAGTTGCCATTCTGAGTGACCTGTCAGGGGAGAGCTGGAGGAAGCAGATGAAACTCAAGCAGCGTCAGGTCACCAGAATCAATGTCTAGTTTCAAACACAGTGGCAGAAATGTGTCCCCACAAGAGGGACATGTAATTCCTTGAAACCAGTGGGTGGTAATTCTGGTTTCTCTACACCATTTAAAATCTGGAAAAATAATTAGATTTTCAATTTCAGGGCAGAGGGGTTTTTTAATTTTTTTTTTTTTATAGTGTGTTCTGCCATCCTGGTGTAGTAATTATACAGCGATGTCAGCTGGAATCGATAATGAAGGCAAAATTTGGGAATAGTAACAGGATGTGTTATTGCTATTGATCAAAGGCTACAGGGCTGTTTTTAAACACTGCTTCTCTCTTTGATCCTTTTTTTCTATTGATTGAACAGAGTAGATAAACAACTGTCTGTGTAGCATGAGCATTTATTATGGCTTTTAAGCTGACTAAGGACAGCTTTGAATTAAATATGAGAGTTTAAATGATGGTTTTCTAATAAGTGCTGTCTATAAAGACTTTGGCGTAACAATACAGTTTCACGCAAGCATGGTGAAAAGAAATGTAAATACAAGTGTTCTTTTTCTTCCTTATTCAAAAAGAAGATAACATTGCAAAATTGATTATAGGAGAGGCAGAAGTGCTATTTTTAATATGTAGTTATGTGGGGGCAAAAGCTGCTTTTTTTAAAATATATTGTTATGTGTGTTTTGCTGTTAACGAACTGTATTGTATTATCTTGGCATTTTTCAGGAGTGTTGTGTAAATTAATCATCTTAAAATGTGGACACAAATGGGACTACAATCTGGTAGCTCTGCAATCACTTCAATGAAATTAATAGAAAACTTTTCATTGACTCTTTAATGAGTTAGATTGGACCCTGGGCTGTCATTGTTAATGTCTTGGAAAGGTCAGGATCGATTTCCTGGCATCCTTTTGTGTCTCTAAGGAGGCTCTTTGCAATTCTGTGGAAGACATAGTGATATTGTTATTCCTCTTCCTTGATAATTCTCTGTATAATTTTGAAGTTCTACCTTCCATCCAAGGCTTTGGGCAAAACCAGACAGACCGAAAAATGCTGCATTTTAGCAAAGTTGTTTATAACTTAAATGCCTAAAATAGTATTTCTGCATGATTTCAAGTTTTCTCCTGTCCCTTCAGGTTATTTTGAATTTTATTCCAGTATTGTACTGCTGTTATTTTTACCCACTGGTTGGGTGTATTAAAGGAAATAAAAAAAAAAGACTATTCCTGCAGATGGAATCAGCCTGCCATGTTGCAGTGTAGAAAGTAAGCTGTGTTGTGTTTAAAGTGAGGCTCTTTCACGGCAGTCCTCTAACATGGCATGCACAGGGAGAGCTGCATGCCTCTGGGGATCCAAATCTTTGGATTCCTACCTTTTCAAAACCACCCGAAGCCTCTGCAAAGTTTCCACCAAGCTAGCTTGTTTGTCTTGCCATGAAAAGGTTATTTCCACTAAGTCAGTGCTGTCAGAGTGCTAAAGTGTTGGTGTTACTTGTCTGCTTTGGAAGCTTGTTTGGGCTGGCCTTGCGACAGGCCTGAATGAGATTGTTTCTCTGGCTCTGCTGGGTGATGCACCGTGTGTTGGACAGCATGGGGTTTGCTTGTACAACTAAACAGCCATGCTGGGTGGACTGCTGTCCTTGCAACAGGAATATAAAATCCACCCAATAAAATAGAAGGCTTGGAAAGAATGGGGTCCTGGAAAGAGGGCCAGGGGTATTCACTCACAATGCTGATGTTTGGAAAGGACGTGTCCTCACTTTTCTTCTGAAATGTGTAATGTGCCCTGCTTGCCACAAGACAGGAAGAAAGAGTCAAATATTAATTATCGAAAATAAATCAAGTGAAGAATTGACATCTAAGGTCTCCTAGATATGACTTCATGACTGTCATGCTTTCTTTGATTTTCAGGATACTGGGGTTGGGAAATCAAGCATCGTTTGTCGATTTGTCCAAGACCACTTTGATCATAATATTAGTCCTACTATTGGGTAAGTACCACATATAATTTCACTTTGGTTATCGCTGGTCAGTGAGGTTTCAAATCGGATCCTTGAGTGATTTAAGTCCTAAGGTCGTACAGCCAAAACAGTCCAAAGTGGGAAGCTCTTGACAGGACAAAAGCTAAAACCGTGCAACCCAAGAGGCTGTGATCTGCACAATGATCAGGTCATCCCATACCTGAGTAATGGCAGGAAAACCACGAGAAGCCCTTAAAGTATCTTTGTTGAGTGCCCTGGTAGGCTGGGCTGGAACATGGACAGTGTCTGTTTCCACATATGGATGTGCTTTTGTCTAAATTTAGGATGCGTCACATTGTCCTTTCTTAAAATAGGGACAATGCAATTTAAACTAAGTATAATTAATTTATACTGCTTCTTTAAAAGCTACTAAGCTTCCATGTATGAGACCTCCAGAATCTTAATAGTCCTGTAGTAGATTTTTATTCAGTTGTTTTTTGTTTTGTTTTGTTTTGTTTTTTCTTTTAATATCCTAGGGACAAATCTTCCAAGTCAGTGCAACCTGGAAAATTTTAAAAGTTATGGATCTCTTATGGGAAAGGAAGCTACTATGGAATGTACAGAAAGGAGTAATTTTGGGGGAAAGGGCTGATCTGGCGTGTATGTCAGAGCTGTTTAAAGCATCTGTGAATGATTGGTATTGATTGCTGTGTGTTGTTCAGAGGGTTGGATGGTACCTTCTGAAGTTCTGCCTTTCAGTGCATGGAGCAGTCTCAGCTGGAAGCTGCACGCAGAAGTTCCAGGACAGTTTTGGATTCCTGAATGTAATGAAGAGAATGTAGAGAAAAATTGACAGAGAGAAAGGAAGCATGTCATGAATAAAATTACTGGCTGAAGGACACTGGTTTGCAGAGAAGGAATTAGTGGCAACTTGAGTGGTTTTTTTTTTACTTCTAAACTGTTAGCAGCCTTTTTCCCCAAGTAGTTGTTGCTAAGTAAATGCCTTCTGCTCAATTTGGAAAACAATTTTCCTCTGTTATAATTATGAGAAACCAAAAGGTTTTTTTTTCCATTGGGAGATTAAAATGTCAAGGCTAGCTTCACACAGGTGATATTATTTGTCTGCACAGATAAGGGTTTTTTCCTTCCAAATTATTCAACTATTTTAAATACATAATCTTTGCAATCAACAGTAGCTACTGTGGATCTATAAAGTTCCCATTTTTGAAGCTGTGAAGTGTTGTTTATTGGTTTGAGAAGGGGAGTGACAACTGAGAGAACATACCCTGAAAACAACCAAAGAAATGCTTCCTTCTTTTCTTTTTCCTTAGTATTTTCATAAGCAATACAGCATTGTTA
Source organism: Vireo altiloquus (assembly GCA_013396875.1). Lineage (NCBI taxonomy): Eukaryota > Metazoa > Chordata > Aves > Passeriformes > Vireonidae > Vireo > Vireo altiloquus. The sequence continues at coordinate 1,553,033 of VZRF01009670.1, forward strand.
AATTCAAGCAATTTGCAGATGGCTGTAGAGGAGAACTCTCTGGTATATCATTCTCAGGACATGTTTCGTTCAGTCATATGTCATTTGGTGCTTTTGTAATGACAGTGCATTGTATCAAATGCATCTTTATGGGCCAGGAAAAATGTTACCACAACAAAAAGGGTTCAGCAGTACCCAGATAGGATGGGGAAAATAAAAATCTGCCATAGTTTGGCAGTCCTACCAGCTTTCAAATGAACTTCTGTAATATAGGAAAAGCCTATAAATTTGTAACCTTCTTTCCTAACAGAACAAACTTTGAAAACACTGACAAATCTCATTTCCTATAGAAAATAAAAGAAACTACAAAGACTTATTCATCCCAGTGGAAAGGGAGAACAACTTTCTTGCATTTGTTTACCATGTGCCCTCCAGCAGGTGGCTTTTCTGTTTCCTGGTGATTCAGTCTCCTATGTTAAAGTGAACAGTGGCACATGATGCCGTCACCTTTTTCTCAAGTCTGTGTCACAAAAATGATGGAGCTGACAAGCAGCAGAAGCCACATGTAAATGGCAGGAGCATTTGTGTTCCCAGATCCATGAAAAAATGCCCTCTGAACTTTATAGGCTTTTCCCTTCTCTTGAAAAATACATCTATAGGTAGAATATGCCCTGTCTGAGAAAAGGGAGACTTCTATTTCTGCAGGCATTTTATCAAGGTTTTGGGGTTTTCCCCATATGCAGTCTAGTCCAGCAGAACTCACTAAGGTCTACAGGTTACATATTCAGAGTGTCAGTTATATTACACATTTCTCTTTCTTCCTTCTTTTCAGAGCATCCTTCATGACTAAAACTGTGCCATGTGGGAATGAGCTTCATAAATTTCTGATCTGGGACACAGCTGGTCAGGAACGGGTGAGTATTAGTCTGCAGAACGCTTTTATTATCCTGCTCTCTCTTAGTGTGTTGATGTACTTTTTCTAACCCTTTCATCTTCAGAAGGCTTTGTAAGTATCAACCTCCTGAATCTTTGCAAGGCTCTGCAATGCAGGTGGTCAGCAGGCACCAAACTCTGTAGCTTCCCTTTTCGTGGATGGGGAAAATGCAGAGACAGGCTGACCACACCACTTACCTAAAAAACCCCTAAACCATGGTGTGAATTGTCCACCACCTTCCCTGAGACAGCTTGAGCAGTGCCCCAGCAACATCCAGTTCCCCTCTGGCTTCATCAGGTTTGTGTGTGGGAGCTCTCACTGTCCTTGGAAAGGCTTTCACTTCCAGCCTGTGGACTGAGGGTGGTTGGAATTTAGGTGATGGCTCCGGGATTGTCTTGGATTGGGACATTGAATATGGGCATGGTTTTTTGTCTCCTGTTACTGTTTTGGAAATTACCACTGGCAACCTGAACCACTTTGGGTTTTTGTCTTGATTTTTTTTCAAGTGTGTGAAGTGAATTACTCAGATCAAGCAGCTTTTCCTTTGACTTTTCAAAAAAAAAAAAGAAATCCAGAATGGATTTTTTGGGCATTAGTTCATCTTGACTGTATTTAAGTCTGGGTGATCATTTTTTTTCTTTTAATAGCCTCAGTGGCAGTAGTATGCAGTAATAGACTGTAGAGCTGTAGGTTAGTCTTAATATATGCCCATATTTGCCTTGAGAAATTTGAGAGAAATGGAAAAACCTAAAACATCTTCAAACTTGTGAAATGGTACATTGTCTCTTCACAGAAAAATGTAGCTATGCTCACATTAGGTTGGGATAAAATGAGATGTTTATACAGACTGGGATGTCAGTCCTGATGCATCCTACTGTATTCTCCATACCTTCTATGTGTATGGTGGGCAAAGAAGATTTTTGCTGTTAAGTGCAGGAAATGCTTGTGCTTTTATTTTCAATTCACAGCATGAGGTGAAGTGACCCTGATGAAATCTGTTAGCTCATAACAATTCAGTATGTTATTTATGATGGGAAAATGGACCTTGAAAAACATATTTGGAGTATAGCCTAATTCCTTCCCTTGAATCTTGTTTGTTCCATTTCTGCGTGAAGCTGATAACTGACCAATTATTGCAAGAGGTAGCAAAAGTTCAGTTTTCATTCCCATGGTTTCAGTTTCCTTGCTTATTCTTTCTGTTTTCCCTCTATTGCCCTGCTCTCCTCGCTTCTTCTTTTCCCTTTAGCACTTTAGCACAAAATTCAGTTAGTTAAAATCTGATAAAAGTATTAATCTATTTTCCTATATAGTTTAAGGACTCTCAAAGCCCTTTAAAAATAGGTGAATAGTAATATTCATATTTACTGAATGCCTCATTTGAGGCAGGAAATCTGTGACTGAGCTGTGACTCCTGAACACAAAATCCATCCTTCCCAACTAGTCCCTTATGTTTCCTCTCAATTATTTTTAGGTCATCTTTTTTCAAACATCTGCTTTCCTTTTTTTTGTGTCTGTGTGTGTCAAACAATCATGAGCAGTGAACACCACAAACTCTGTTAGATTGCTTAGAATCTATTACAGATAAGACATGTTTTCATTAATTAGTAATCATGAATTAGTCCAGGGACCATCTTTTTATTCTATGTTTGCACAGTGTACTCCCAGTCCTTCACTAGGACTAGGAAACTGGAGTGATATAGTAAACAAAGTTAATTGGTGTTGAGTTCTAGCTGCAGAGGCAGACAAGTTTCCCAAGGTGAGGTCCATACTGGTCCAGGTCGTTCTCTGGCCTAGAACATTCCTGTTTTACAGCTAAACACATGATGCTTCTCAATATCTTGCTCACTTTAATCAGGGATTTTTGGTTGCTTTGGTTTGTGTTGCTCCTTCTGATCCACTCTTCAAGAACAAATGTCTCCCCCCTGCTAATTTCTTTCTCATTATCCTCTGAACAGTGATGACCCAACATTTCCAGCCTATCCCAACCTCTGGGCTTGTTGCTGTTTTCACAGTGTACTAATGTCTCCTGAGCATTGTTTCTGCTTCGAGAGTTGTCCTTTCCTTGCTCTTTGCAATTTTTGTTGAGGTTTTGTGTTCCACTGCCGAAGGCTGGCAGTTTTGTCAGTCTGTACTGCCGAGGGCAGTGTTTAGGACTTCCTGCTCTTTCAACATTGCCCTCGTTTGGCTTCACTCTCCTACATGCAAGGCCAGGCATGGGCTTGTGCTTATTCTGGAGTCAGGGTGCTCTGTGCTCCCCCAGCTGTGCCAGCTCTGTCTGCCTGCTGATGTGGAGCCTTCACAGCAGAAGAGCCCTGGCTGAGATTTAACTGAAACCTTACTTATGCCGTGAAAATTAAGCTCAGACTTTAACCATGGTAGAGCAGGCAGATGGAAACAGCAGTAGTGGCACTTCTGTGATCCTCATTCATGAGTTTGTCCTTTTTAATGAATTTTTGCTTTCCTGTTCATGGTTTTCTCTGGGAAACTGCTTGCTTGGAGTCAGTGCGGCAGAGTGACAAAAAGGCAGCAGAAAATGGAGATTAAAAGCATTTCTGTCATATCCCTGGTGGGAGTAAATGCTGAGTGTGCTTCTTAGGAAGAGACCCTGGAGAGGGGTATGTGGCCTGTGGTGAAAAATTTACATTGTACTTGATTACAAAAGGAGAGATAGCTTTTTAATCCTTTTATCTTGTTTTTTTTCTTTCCCCTTTTTTTTTTGTTTTGACTAGAAAGAAACAAACTGGCAACACACTTCACAAAATCCTCCTATCTTCTGTGCCTAACTACTGGTCTCTGTGGACCTGCTTGCTTTGTGTTGGTGTGCTATCCAACAAACTCGCTTTATTTTTTTCTTCACAGTCACTTGCCCTCCACACCAAGTGCCAGTATTTCCCAAATGTCACTTTTTTCCCTCCTATCTCATGTTTTCCCCATTAGCTTTGAATTGTTGCCACAGGCTTTGGGACTTACATGCTTGACAATTATGTTGTTGTTAGCAAAGATTCCCTCCCCTAACAAGAGTCTCCTCGCAAGTTAGTTAATGATATTTTTATTAGCATATATTTTGGTTCATGGTGCCCTGAGTAGCTTCTAATTACAGTGCTTTGTTTGAATACCTTGGGTGGCTGCCAGCTTTCCATTTTGCCAGCTGAGGAATATTGTAGCAAACAGGGAGTGTGATGGCCATGTTTCTAGGGCAGGGAAATTTATCTCTGTCCTTTTAAAATTTACTTTGTTGAACTCTGGGACATTTAATTTTATTTAATAGAAGAAGCCTCAATTACTTGAGCCCAGTTTAAAGCTTGATAGGAATTATCCTGAGTTGTGAGCTTTTTTTGTTTTTTAACCACCTCCATTTCCAGGAAAAGGCTGACTGATGACATGTCCGCAACTCTTTATAGCTCCCTCTTTTCTGAGTGGCAGTATTTGTCCTGGTGATTCAGAGACGGCGTCACAACACCATCTATCAATGACTTGAATTATTTCTGCAGGCAAGACGCAGCCTGAATTTTGCTCTGTGGTGTTGTAAGGGTGCCTCTGATGATCTCCCACAGCTCGGTCAGAGTGGGGGTGATTCACTGTGTGTGGTGTGAGGACCTCCCTGTAGTGAGCTACGTCTTGCATGCTGCAAATGTTGATAGGTGATTTGTTAGTGTGAAAACACAAGTGGCATTAGACCTAGCCAGTGAATATGTTATTTGTACTACTTTCAGAGTGAGCATAAAGCATGGTAAATCATTTAAGGAATGTGTTTGAATGTGTTTTTCCTTAAGCTTCAGCAAACTTGCTGCATGTGTAGCTTGATGATGAGTCATGGTTTTGATGTAGTGTCTTTTGCATCCTTTGTCTAATGACTGTAAACTTCAGAAGGGCTAAGCACAGGTTCCTTCAGTGATGTTGCAAAAGTTTGTTTTCTGCTTATTTAAAATATCTTTAAATGGTTAACCTAAAAAGTTGAGATTTTTCCTTCTTCAGTTGAAGAACTCTTAGACATTGGAAAAAAATGCTCACTCTTTTATACGTATCTATATATATTTAGTCTTCAATTTAACTAGCAAAAAATAACTGTAGATCAGAGACAGATCTTTCCTGATTTATTCAGCTTTTAAATCCTAAGAACTGGAATTTCAGCCTTCAGTCATGTAAGGAAAACTACTCAAGGTTTTAAAATGCTAAATGATATCTGAAAGTGGCTTTCATGCATAACATTTTTCCCATTTGCTCTTTGCCAGCTGAGAATGTCAGGAATTTTGTATCTCTCTCTGTTCAAGAAGCTTGTATTTCAGGATAATCTGTTTAATGCTTTTGGGTTTTGCCTTTGCTTGTGCCTCTGCACCACCTGAGTTTTCTGAGTTTGTTGGCAGCCACTGCCTTGAAAGTGACAGGAGTGGGCATGTAGCTGCCCAGACTTGGGCAAGTGTGCTTCAGGGGGGTTTGGGGACAGGACTGAAGGGGCTTTTGTTGGGGTGGCCTGGCAGGAAGGGCCAAGGGCAGGAGAAACAGGACACCCAAAATCACCTGCAGAGGGGTGGGAATGGCCTGCTGTGCAAGGGGATTGACGTATGCCTAAGGCAAGAGTGCAGAAAGTGTGAGTGTGTGTAAGAGGGAGGGGAAGGAAGTTGCAGGGCTATGACACTGCCTGCACATGCCAGCAAGTAGCAGGGCCAGAGGCTGTGGCTGTCCTTGCCATTCGTGGCACTCAGATAAAGAAAGAGTAATGGTAAGGATCTCTGACCTTGAGAGGAACCAAGTGGTTCTAGGCCACTCAGATCCAACATATGTTGCAAGAGACCAGCTTCTTAGGAAAGGGAATGAAATTTCATCAAATGATCACAGCTGTCAGGAAGCAAATCTCGTGCTGCTGTGCACCTGCAGGTGCTTGAAGCAGGCACTGTGTAGGAAAATTGTAGCTGAATTCAAAGTGTGTAACACTTGCTGAGCACTGGTGTGATTCTGTTCAGTCTGTGCACCCTTATCCTTTCCAGCTATGCTTATAGGCAGAATTATAATCCTTTTGCAGTAAGAGCAGGTGATGTTCTTTAGAACAGTAAAAGCAACCAAATACAGGAGTTAGGTGGTTGTTGTAGCTGTTGGTTTCGGTTTTGCTTTTTTCCCTCTTGGCTGTGGAGTTGGAAGGAGGCAGCCCTGCTGCGGCAGTGTGCCAGTCCTGGGATGTTGCACCACAGGATGGTGCAAAGAGCTGCTGACATGAATTAATGTTCCCTGGTGTGCCTGGCAGATTGAATGAATCCCAACTGTCTTCAGCAGCATTTGTCAGCCAGTATATAAACAAGCAGAAGTGGTAGTTTTTATTTCTATATTTATTTGGCCTCTGTTTTGCTTTCTAAATCAGCATTACATTAGATAGGGTTAAGAGACTTCCACTACCACAGCTCAGGTGTGATTTACACTGTGCTCCCTTGATTTCGGTTTTCTCTTCCAAGTATGATGTGATGGTTTTCCTCCTTCCCCATTCTTTACTGTTAGTAAAGAGGAAATGTGCTAAGTGCTACCTGTGACCAAATGCACCCCCCCATGATGAGATGCACAGGAAGCGGAATACTACACTGCTTTTAAATAGGTGGTAAATTCCATAATGGCTCCTTGGTTCCATCTTTCTGTCCTTTGCAAGGGCAAAGCTTCTGTTGAAGATGGTCAGATGAGGGGTTGCAGAATCCTAAAATTCTCCTGAATCAATGCGAGAAACTGGTTATGCTCAGCTTGCATTTTCACCATGTAAGACAGAATTTGCTCTTTGTGCTGTGGGGCTCTGCAGCTGTAAAGGTTAGGCAGCTCCTAGTCGGATGCTTAGAGAAAAAGGGGATCTGTTTTAAGTGGAAATTTCGTAATGCACATGTGGCCTCACTTCTTCCTTAGTGTCAGAAATGGTGAACCTCAGGTGCAAAGTGGATGTGTTGGTAGAGGAGCACAAGGAAGAAGGTGCTGACCCCAGTCAGCATTGCACCAGTATTCAGGGGGCTGTAGGTATGGAGCACACTCTGTGTAGCTGTCTCCAGGGAGGAGAGTCCTGAAAGTCTGCATGAAATAATTTTGGGTGATTTGGGGTTTTGGCATGTCTTTGGTAAAATAGGTGTCTTATTTATATTTTGAGTGGTCCTTTCAGCCTGGCTGTTGGATTGGAAAATGTACCCCTACAACTTGAGTATTGCACTGTGTGGTTTAGCAACCTCAGCCTCACCAGTTGTTACCAACCTCTCCAAAAGCAAAAAGGGACTAATAAGTGATGCAGTTGTTCAGTATTTGCAAATAGGCAAACTTTTTTTGGTGGACACTGAATGACAGGTGCAAAGATTCTGAATTCCCACAGCAGATGAGATGCTAATGGTAGTTTACTCATTATGCAGAGATGGGAGATGTTCCCAGTGCTTAGAAGGTGGAAAGTGGTGAAGTTTGGTAGTGTAAGTACCAAGGCTCTGTATTTTTTGCTCCCAACAAAAATATAGGCTGTAAAGTTGTAAGTGAGTTTTTAGGTTGGTTTTTTTTGGTTTGGTTTTTTTTTTTTTTGGAAACAGAGAAGAAAAACCACCTCTGAANGAAATATATGCTGTAAAGTTGTGAGTTTTTAGTTTAGTTTAGGTTTTTTTGTTTTTTTTTGTTTTTTTTTTTTTTGGGAAACCGAGAAGAAAAGCCACCTCTGAATGTATTCACCAATTAAAGGATGATCGTGTGAGTATGATGCAGCCATGAGAAAAGTGTTAGGGGCCGTGCTGTTAAGGCTGTTCAATGTCTATATTGCTGCATACAAACCCAGTCAACAGCAGTCAGGAAAGATGAACTGAAGCTGGACCAGGCACAGGGAAAGGTGATTAGACCCTGATTTCTCTCTTTTACATTATTTTCAGACTGGAAGAGCCTGGTATAGCAGACTGGCCAAGTTAAATCTGCAAGCTTGCTGCTCTATATTAATATTTCAGCTAAAGGCAAGCAGTGATCCCTGAATTTTACTAAGTCAAGGTGCAAGCAAATTACAAGTAATTTAGTAATTAGGAATTGAGAATGTTATTAATTGTCAAAGTAATATGATCCCTGTAGCAGTATAATGAAAAAAGGAAACCAATTATTTTAGGCAGAACATTGATCAGCTTTTGAAATGGGTTAGGAGTGGGATTATTTGAGATGGTGGGAGTTGATGAACGTCTCTTTCTGGTCTGTGTTTTCCTGCTGGCCCAAGGGGATGTGAGCTGCTGCTGGCTGCAGGAAGGGGTGACATCTGCCAGAGCTGGCTCTCGGCTGCAGGCTGTGGAGGGGCTGGCTCCATGGAAAGTTGGGGCTGTAACCTGAGTGTCCGTGTGGCAGAGCCAGGAGTGGCTGCCTGGGCATATTTAGGTGGCCCTTCTCAAGCAGAGTTGTTCTTATGCCAAATCTCAAACTGCTCCTATTTTTCCTAATTTTCTTGGGAATTTACTAGATACAGAAATACTGAGCTATAAAATCAAGGTTATAGACATTGTCATTTATAATACAGAAGGTAGTCCCCTGAGATTTAATTTTGTGAGCTGTTTTTTTGTGTGTCACTTGTTTTGGGCATCTGTCCCACATTTGGTCCTTGGCAGGTGAAAAATGTGCAGATTAGTATTTTGTATCCCTTTAATTAATTTGGTGTGACTCTTTTTCCAATTAATTAGGTCAGAAAAATGTTCAAGAGGACTTTGCTTTTGGGCACTGATTTAAAAGGAAAATTAAACATAATTATTTGCATGAAATTGGAAAATTCATGTTCATAAAGCACATTTTTTAAGAGTCTATCATTAGATCATGAAACTCATGCAGTTAAAATTTTTCAGTCTGTTTGATTCATTCAGTGTTGCAAAGAGGCTTTTCTTGTTTTCTTGTAGAAAACAGTGATTTCTTGTGACTGAGCCATAGTGTATTGTCATGTTTGTTTATTAGCCTGTATAAAAGAATGACAAAGGGCATTTTTTTGTTCGGTTTGTTTGTTTGTTTTAAATTACTTTTATTTTTGCTTTTTGGGCCTTACACTGCAAATATTCTTCAGTGAAATAGCTGTTAAGGGAAGTGTTCTTGTCAGCTGATCAGAAGAAAAGAAATTCCAAGATGTTGTACAGGTTCTCAGTGTGCTTTCAGGGCCAGTCTTGAAGGAATTTGGAGTATGTGAGTTTAACTGCATGGCTCCTGTGACGTGATTACTGTTATCTGAGAGCTCCTTGTAAATTCATGAATACTGTGTAATCTAGATTAAAATGTAATCTAGATTAAGACCAAATCAGCATGTGTCTAGGGTATGTCTGTTTTTTTCCAGGATTTTACAGACTGGGAGGAGTGTGCATACACCATGCAAGGTCAGATGTACCCACCACAATTAAGGTTCCTGACTTTCAGGCTACTTTAACACAACACTTATGTTGAGGAGAAGATCTTGGAAGTTCTTGAAGTTTGTAGGAGATAACTTCTAGTCACAGGCACTCAGTGAGCCAACCAAGCAAGGTGCCCTCTTAGACTTGTTTGTGATTAGGAAGGACTTGGGGGAGATGTGATAGTAGGTGGGATGTCTTGGCCACAGCGATCACAAAACAAGTTGTGATCCAATGTTTTCTATAGATCTCCTCTCCTGTTAACATACTTGAAAAAGCTCTTGTTATCTGAAGTGATGCCCCAAGCTTGTCAGTGTTTAAGAAGCATTTGGACAATGCCCTTAACAAGATGCTTTAACTTTTGGCCTTAATTAAACCCTTAATTATTCAGGCAGCTGGTCTACATGATTGTTGTAGGTCCATTCCAGCTGAAATGGTCTGTTCTGTTCTAACATACTGAAAAATTCTGTTGTGATTTAGGAGCCTAAAAATTCTGGAAAGCATTTATTGCATTAAGCATGCAAGTAATAAAGCTATGCACTAAAACCCCCTGAAAACACACATCTACCCAACTCCCTCAGGATCTTGGCTGATCCCGTTTCTTCAGACCAGGCTTCTTGACTGATTCCTCTTTCTCTTCTCATCCTCTTTCCTGCTGTTTTCTCTTATTAATGAGCTCTCCCACCTGCCTCGCTCCCCAAAACACTTGAGCGCTTGGCCATCTGTCACTGCTGCTGTGCATCCTTACTGTTACAAAGGAAAGCGCCGACCTTGAGCTGCTGTGTGTGCTCTGTGATAAATGCCTTACAAACAGGCAGGTGGACCAGCATGGCAAATAAATTGCCTGATACGTTGCACGTGAAACAGCGAGAAATGTGGAGGCTGCTAGAAGTCTAAACGCTCAGTCAGTAAGAAATTCCCAAGAATCTTAGGGAAAAAAGCGTGTCCAGTAAAGGTGCAGAGGTTTGCAGTGTAACACATTGGGTCTGTGCATGCTTGATGGGCAGTGAGGTTCAGACCCTGCCCTGCCCGTATTTGATTTAGGAGCTGACCTCAGTTGCTAGCTGTAGCTTAATGCGCCGCTTTTGCAGATAACTCTTCCCCCCAAAAATTATAAAATGGCTGTGTGAGCATAGTGAGACTGAATGCATTTTCCAGGAAAGATTATTTTTGGTTTGTTTGAGACTAAGTTTAGTTGAATCAGCAAAAAGACTTTTTTTACTTCCTTTCTCTAATTGCGACTGTAAGCTGAAATTCTAAATCAGCTGCTTAGTCATTGGTAAATTATAAAAATTATGCCATTCTTCAGTTGTTATAACAAACATATTTATTTCTTGGGTTTTTTTCCCTGAAGAATGTTTTCCTCGAAACAAAAAGCTGAAGAGTAACTGCAAGAATCCATGTTTTTTGAAATATCTGCCATAGTATAGGATAGGTAAACAAGGCAGATATTCAGATTTTTCTGACAATTTAATTTTATCCAAGTTGTTTGCAATGTTTTACAAAATTCAAACCCAAGCTGAATCCAGTCTTAGATTACAAAGCAAGACTGTGGTTTGCCACAGGAAGGGGTCCCTATGCTTCCAAGTGTAGGTCATCTTTCTGTCCAAACTTGTCCTCAGAGTTCATGCCCTGTAATGGAAATGATGCATTGAACCAGTAAGTGCTGGTTGCATAAGTTCAGTGGGATGAAGAACAGCAGAAGATAAAGGAGCTCTGCTTTCTTTGTGTTTAAGCAAAATTAGAGAATGGGTGACCACTGATAAGGTCTGTTCTCTAAGGGATGAAAGAAAGTAGGTGGTCCTCTCATGGCAAGTCTTTGTGACCTGACAAAGCCTGTGATAATTCTGATTTATTAATGATACTTTCTGTCGGGGGGCCTATGTTTTAACAGTTTCATTCCTTGGCTCCAATGTACTACCGAGGTTCAGCAGCAGCTGTGATAGTGTATGATATCACCAAACAGGTAAGACCTTTGGGATGCTTTTTGCCTGTGTTAACTTCTCTGTTTGGGCCTGAGTTGGAGTTAAACCCCACGGCTTCAGAATTTAATTTGTACGGGATGTATATGCTTCAGTAGTTTGTGTAGGTCTGGGTGGAGGTGTCCAACTGCCTTAAAACATGAAATAAAAAGTCCTGCTTCTGTATTGTTTCGTATTCATGTAGACAAAAGGTTGGAGAGTGCATTTTGTCAGTGTTTCTTTGGGTTTCCTCTGGCTAAGTAGACAGGATTAATATCCTGTCCACCACCAGCACCACTTATGTTCTCTGTGTGGAGTTGAATTTTTACTACAAAAAGCAGCTGTTAGCTTTATCAGCTGAGTAGAAATTAAGAAATTGTTTGTATATTACTGATTTTAAAACTCATTATTTTTATCTAAGCATATTAATTTCCTGTTTATATTGCAGGTGTCATGTCTTAATTTTGAAACTGGTAATGAAATAATAAGTCTCTGACCTTTTGTCTCAACATTATTCATTTGAAACAAAAATTGTATTTTTAGATCCTAACTTCTCTGGCTCATTTCTCAGTCAGAGGAGGCTGGGAGATTCCAGCTGAATGCCTCTTTATCTGCTTTTGGAAGAAACCCCTGCTGATATTGCTGGGTTAGAGACAGTGCTAATGGATGGATGGACAGGACAGTTCCCTAGAATTTCATTCCTTTCTTGCCAATTGAATTATTTGCTACTAAGTTGAGAGGGCTGGTTTGGTTCCCCAGTGCATTAGTGTAATGATCTGACGCTGATGGTGGTGGTTACTGTTGTGCAACAGTGCTGTTCTCCACTGCTAATGTGCCAGGAAAAGGTGAAGAAGAGTGAATCGTGCTGGATTGATACTTTTGATTTAAATATCTTACAGTTGATCTTATAATATATTGTAAGAATAAAATTTTGCTTTGCCAAAAGTCATTCTCCAAGCTTATGTGCAACAGCCCTCAGGATAAAGAGGGGGAAATAGGAGAGGAAGGTCAATGTGTATTTCACTTTCTGGTGTTTAATATTCAGTGTTAATCATTAAAGCAGAATGGATTTTTTTTTCCCAAATGACTGATAGTGCTCTGCCTTCTGTGATACTGATGCAGCTATTGCTGATTTAGACACAACTCTTACGTGTGTTTCTGAAGGGGAAGATATTATTTATAATATATTTGGGAGCTCACTTTGTGAGTAATAATTTCAATTGTGCATTATAATTAGAATCTCCAGAAAGAAGTGTGATCTTAATGCTACTATTTCACTAGTGCAAATAAATAGAAAAATTACTATTAAAAGGTAGGTAGCATCAGAGAGAGTTTGATTTTTGTGCTTGGAGGGGAAAAAAGCCAAGTGAATTGCCACCTCTGTCTTCAGTTTTATAATGAGTAAATTGAGATTTACCAGATGACAGATTTGGAAATGCATGGAGGTGGGCATCACTGTGGAAAGCCCTGGATATTATCAAAAATATGACAGTGGTTGAGATGGTAAGTCACCGGACAGAAGTGAAATTTGACAAATGAAGCTCACATTAAAATTAAAGGAAATTAGCCACTAGACGAGCTGGGGTAGTTTTTTCATCACTGGAAGTTTAATATTCAGTGCCACTTTGCACGGAGGTGAAAAAGAGGGAAGCATGCAAGTTCAAGAATTAATTTGGAGAAGTCTTGTGGCCCAAGGCTTGAAAAGCAAATTGCATAGACAGATAAATGATCTTTAAGTCTTGTGATCTGTATAATTATTTTTGCATTAATACTGTCGAACCTGTGCTCCTGCACTTTAAAAAATAGGCAAATACATCAGCAGAGAGTGTGCTGGTAGCTTACTTTGTTATTTCTCTGATGTAGGATTCATTTCATACTTTGAAAAAATGGGTGAAAGAACTAAAAGAACATGGTCCTGAAAACATTGTAATGGCCATCGCTGGAAACAAATGTGATCTTTCTGATATCAGGTAATACTTTTTGTAGTTGTTTTCATTGTAGTAACTGTATTGTTTCTTTCCTTCAGGTAACAATTTTGCTTCGTTGTTATAATAGTATATAATTTTGGCCACGTCTAATAACATCAATGATTCTAGCAATGCACAACCTTAACAACAACAGCACAACCTGAATTATGTACTTTTTTAAAACTTCCCTTTTACTGCCGTTCCTCTGTATTTGTATATCTCTACATCCTTTATCTGCTGAATCATTTGGAATGGAAAAGGGTTCTCTTTTTTTTTTTTTTTTCCCTTTCATTCATTTAGAAGGCACAGAATGTACTAAGTGATGAGCAAAACCTGCAGTGTAAAGCTGGGAGGGTGGGCAAGAGGTAGAAAAATATTAATCACAGAACGCTGAGAACTTGTGATTTGCAAGATCTGAAACAGTTTCCTAAAAGTGGATGTAGAAAGTGTATCTTGGGGATTTTTTGGAGCATAACCTCAAGTAAAACTTTTGTCACCTGTGTGAAGCAAAGGACCTAGTAGATAAAAGGAGGGAAGGGTTGAATCCACACCCCTGCAGAAGAGCTGAGTTGATACTATTTGGAATGAGAGTGAAGCTAGAATCACTCTTCTGCTTGTTAGCTCTATTTTGGATTTGCATTTATCCTTTCAGGAATTGGAAGCACATTCTGCTGTACAGTAGTGATGCTGTGTGTCAGTCCATGACTATTATTTCTATTATTTCTGTGAGTACAAACTCAATGATCATGTTTGATGCTTTCCCCTTATGACCTCGTAGGCCCTCATGGTTGTTCAAATATATCCCCATGTGTTTTGTTATTGGTACTTTGGCCCAGATTCACCAGAGCTCTGGAGCTTGTATTTAACTTCAAGTAAGTGCTGCAGTGCTTTATTGAATCAAGGCCTACACGAAGGTTTGACCTGTGTGGGTTTTGTTTAGTTCTCCCCTCTGCCACTGTCAGCCATGAACCAACACAAAGCTGCAACTCACTGCTTTCTGTAAGTAGTGAACAAGCCCTAATTCTGGCAAACTTAGGGTTTCTGTTGGGCTAAGAATCAGGGACACAGATGTATGGGCATCTCCTACATGGTGTTGTGATATGCTGCTCAACATGGTGAAACTAAGTCCTATAAACAAAAATTTCCAAATGAAAATTTCTTCCTTAAGTGTTCCCAGCAATAAAGTTGCAGGATTAACTCAAGGGTAATACATTTGGAGATGGTGATAGATGGCAACAACTGCAAATGAGTCCATAACCAGCCCTCTTCCTGCTTTTGGAAGCATTTGCCATACAGCAAGCTCTTAAAAGCTGTTGCACCAGAGGCAGGTTGAAGACCCAAAAAAATCCTGCATCCCAGAAATGTTGTGAAAGTACTGGGGTTCCTCAATGAGAAACTGTGATCTGTGATCTTCCTACCATGTTATTATCAACTGCTGTCTGTAGTTTACTGATTGCTAATCATCCAGTTCTTGCTCCTTCCTGTTCAGCCAGGAGCATAGCTCTTCTTTTCACAAATTGCTTTGCTGTGTGAATGGCCCTCATTGTACTCCATGGGCTAATGTCTCTTAATTTTTTTGGTTTTTATGGGAGAGGACTTTTTTTCCCCATATAATTATGAATAGTTTTCGTAATTTTTTGTGCAGTTGTTCTTTCTGCATCCCCCAATCTTTTTTCTTTCTGAAGTTATCCAATGATGTCCAGCTAAAAAGATTTTGGTGGAAAAATAGAGAGTAGACGATCTCATTTGTGATATATTTTCACAATTCTTCTAGAAATCTAATTGCTTATGCAGTGCACACAGCTGTATGCATTCTCTGTCTGCTTTATATCTTCAGATTTACTTCAGTAAAAATGGTTTTAGGTGAAACGTCACCAATTTGTCCGATTGTTTCCAATGAGTAGAAAATACACATGCATTTAGGCACATGGAATTTAAAAATAAGATGATGTGAGCACACAAGAGCAAGCTGCTGTTCGTATGAATTTTTGGCATCTCTTCTTGGTTTTGTGCAGCTTTTGGCAGATGTTTTGCTGGATATCAGAGAGACAGCTGCTTTTAAGACCAATGTGAATAGATGCAAAAGAGGTCAAGCTGACCCAGTTTAATTTGGTTTGATTCTGCCATCTCTATGAGTGTAAGAGATAATGTAAGGAGGAATGAGTGTATTTCTCATAATCATTGACCATGTTACCCTCCCCATTTAGCATCTTAAATTTGATTTTGATCTGCCAAGATGTGTTTGGGACACTTAGGGGTCACACTGCTTTTTCTCGATGTTGTTAATAGGCTGTCAGCAAGTTGAAGTAAATTTCTTCTCCACTTTGAAGGAATTTCTACAGATAGGCAAGAAATTTTATCAAGTATAAATCCTTGTCTTTGTTGTAGTACTGTCAGTTCTTAGAACTGCTGAACGTTCAGCATACTTCTAAGTAATAGGAATAGGCTTTCTTCTGATGTGTCCTGTTCTTCTGACAGGCCATTAAAAAGTAATTTCAAAGACAGAAGCTGAAACTTCAATGCTGAAATGTTGTTAAGTGTCCATAATACTTTTTTGAGCATTATAGAGGTCAATAGTCATAACAGCAGCAATGAAGTGTTCACTTCCCTAAAAATGTGGTTCTCCTTCTTAACAAATGGCGTTTGCTGGAAATCCTTAGTTCAGAGAATTCAGCAGAATTTCATGCTCAGATCTTCACTCTGCATCCATAATATTTCTTGATTCCGTGATTTATCTGGGCTTCTGTAGATCCTTTGATTCGGTCCCCTACAACATCCTTCTCTCTAAACTGGAAAGAGATGGATTCAGTGGATGGACTGTTTGATGGCTAAAGAGTTGGTTACACTGTGGTATCCAGAGGGTACTGGTCAATGGCTCGGAGTCCTGCTGGATACCATTGGTGTCCCTCAGGGATCCATATTGGGACCAGCGTTATTAAATACCTTCAATAGTGACGCAGACAAAGGGATCGAGAGCACCCTTAGCAGTTTGCTGATGACACCAAGCTGAGTGGTGTGCTTGACACACTGATACTGGAGGAAAACTGTAAAAGGAGTCTCTGGATTGGTACGCTGGAGCTGTGGGGTGAAGTAGTTGGTGCAGGTTGTGCTGCTGCTCAAAAATCAGGAATAGAGGTGGTTACAGGTAGCAGCACACACAGGCAACTCCAGCTTTGCTACTTGGCTCAGGGAGATACAAGGCCAGCATGGAGCTTGCTTGTTTAAAGCAGAGGTCTTTTGCATGTTGTAAACTGCATCTTCCAGCTTTTGGCAGAGGAACTACTGGTTGCAGAATGAGGGTGTTCTACTGGTGATTTTAAGATGGGGTTGCTTTGGCACAGAAATGGCACAGAATGGTGTGTTTCCTCAGTGAACTGGCACTCACAGATTGCTCTTGCTGATGTGCTCAAAGTCAGTGGCTTTCATATTTATTTCAGAATCTCTCATTTCCTTGCTGCTTGCAAAGACCAAGACACACGATGCTCATACTGTTTTCATCCATAACAGTTGTACCCTGTCTTGTCTGAACATTTGGCATGTGGAGAGTGCTTTTCTCATCATAGTCAATATAAAATACAAACAGATGTGGTTTGTTTTAAATTATCTTCCTTTTCTCAAGGCATGAATTCAACAGCAAATCCCAGAAATCTGCAGATTGATCAATTTTGTTGAAATTTTGATATATTTGAATAGGATGACCTAAATGCCATATGAAGAAAGATAGTACTGCTTTTACAGAGAAGAGCATATTAATGCTTTTCTGATCAAGCTGTGTTTGGGGTTGTTTGTTTTTTCCTAAAAATTATTTTTTTTTAAAAAATTGGTTTGTTTATAAATGTTTTAATTTTTTTTTTCAGGGAGGTTCCTATGAAGGATGCCAAAGAATATGCAGAATCTATAGGTGCAATTGTTGTTGAAACCAGTGCAAAGAATGCTGTTAACATTGAAGAACTTTTTCAAGGAATAAGTAAGTGTTCCCTTTAATTAATTAATTTTGATTGTTTAGAAGTTTCTCTAAAGAGCTGTCTGTTTCGGGTCTATAAACTTCTTCAAGGACATCAGTAAATCCTATGAAGCCTGTGGTATGGCTGCTATTTATGCAGATATAAACTAAGAACAACTTTGAATACACCAGAGCAAAACACAGTAGATAGCAGAAACAGGGTAAGCCTGTTCCTTCTAAATCTGTATATAAATCCTGACCTGGGTCACATCTGCTGTTTCAGAGCAAGCCTGCTGTAGAGACAATACTGTTGATCTTATCATTATGTTGCTAAAAGTTTAAATGTTTGTAAATGCTCCTGGAAGGTATTGATAAGTAGAAAGCAGTCCTTGCTGTGGAATATATTAAAAAAACGCCTAACAGATAAATTTCTCTCCAGGCCTTCTAAACATGATGAAACTGGCACTTGTCGTGAGGAGAAGAAAAATCATCTTATTCAGTTTGCCTTCCAGGGGTTCCAGTGCTGGGTCACTGTTTGCAAGCTGCAAGGACCTTGTGTGCGGGAAGGGACCTCACAAGAACTTGAGTCCAACTTTCTGCCCAAGCAGGCTTGATAGTGAATTCAGACCAGATTGCTCAGGCCATTGTCTGTCTGGGCCCCAGAGCAGAGGTTCCACAACCTTCTTGGGCACTGGTTTAAGTAGTCCTTACAGTGACGTCCCCGCATCAAAGTTGTTCTAATTCACTTTACTCCTTGTCCTGGGTGCCCCTCACTAAAGAGCCCAATTCAGTTTCTCAGCAGCCCTTCCCATGGGTACTGACAGGCAGCTTTGTGGCCCACCAAAGCTATTTTGTCTCCTGGCTGAGCTGGCCCTGTTTCCTCAGCCTCTCCTCGCGGGGCAAGTGCTCCAGCCCTCACTGTCTCACAGCCCTCCTCTGAGTTTGTGCCAGCTTGGCAACATTTTTCCTGTGTTGTGGGGCCCAAAGCAAGTGTGACCCAGCTGGTGTTAGACCACATCTGAAAGGGGATAACCACTTTGCCTGATGTTCTGTCATGGCTCCTGTGGGTTGCTGCTGGTGTCTCTGCTACCAGAGTGCGCTGCTGGCTCATGCTTGGATTGCTTCCCTCAGGTCCTTTTTTGGGCAGAGCTGCTTCCCAGGCAGCCAGTCCCCGGCCTCTCTCATAGCCAGGGGCTCTTCCTTCCCACAAGTAGAGCTTGGCATTTGTCATTTCTGAAGTGTGTAAAGGCTCCTTTTGACCCATATCTGCCTCCAGCCTAAGGCCCTCTGAAGAGCAGCCCTGCCCTCAAGGATACTGAATGCACCTCTCGGTTGGGTGTCATCTGAGGGCTGAACTGAGTGCCTGTTTTTTCATCCTTCATGCTCTGATAAAAGGTATTAAGCAAGGTAACTGGCCTGTGGGTAGACATACACTGTTAACCACTGACCTTTAAGTGTGATGTTCCAGCCAGCTACTCACATAGCTAATGCCTGCCTATCTGGACTGTAACATCCCAACTTGGACGTACCAGGATGCTGTAGGGGAAAGTATCAAAAGCCTTCCCAAAGTCAAGGTAAACAACATCCATGCTCTCCCAGTCATGCTGTCATACAGGGCAACCAGGATGGCTGGACATGGTTAACCCTCGGTAAGTCCTTGCTGACTGATCCTGGTCAACTCCTTCACCTTCTTGTGCTCAGGAGCAGAGGATTTGCTCTGTGGTTTTCCCAGGAAGCTGAGCAATGCTAACCAGCCTGTAGGCCCATGGCATGTTACTGCCCTGTTTGAAGACAGATAAAACATTCACCTTTCTCCACAACCTTTCAAATACAACAGGGATTATAAAGAAATGGCCTTGCTCCCTATGCATCCTCAGGCTTGTATGGGTTAAGATTTCTTAAGAGCTCCATGGTCTGATCTTCTTCCACCACTGGTGTTTCTTCCTCTCCCTGAATCCTCTTCTGGGGTGCAGAGACCTAGGAGACAGCATGGCCAGACACTCAAGCTTGTTTCCCTGAAGTTATTTTATTTTATTTTGATTTATTTCACATATTTGTAATCAGCTGATGTTATCTACCGCACTTTGCCTGAGGTGGGGCCTGTTCAACTGTTTGCTTCACTTACATGGGGTGTATTTGAAATGGTTAATGACAGCCAGTATTCCTAGAATACACTGCCATTCTTTTGCCTCCTTTAAAAAGAAGGTGTGTGCCACATGGCTGTCTGGAGGAACTGGTTCTTCCCTGTGGTAGTTTACTTGTTTGTCTGCATCCGATGGTTGTGGATGTTCTCACAGAGGAACTCATTCTTGCCACGTAATTAGATAATTAGTTTCCATCTTTGATAGGCATTGCTGCAGCTGGCGGTGTGCACCATCCCTAATAATGAATATAATAGACGAGGAAAATCAGCTAAATTAAGTTTAGTATGGACTAGATACCCAGGCAAGTGCACTTAATTCCACAGGCAATTACTTCTATATATAGAAATATTTGGTCTCAGTGGATCTACATGTGACCTTATCAAGCACTCAGCAGAGGGAAAGGAGAGAGTTGGTAGAGCATGTTGAAAGAAATATAGTGGAAACTAAGTGAAAAATGCTTGATTAGCAGTAGAATTAATTAATATGGTTGTGACTGGGCAGAGGGTATTGATGAGTAACTTTACGATGTTTTACACCACTTCAGTCTTGGTGCAATTTCCAAAAAAGTCTGTCTCTGCTCAAGTTGCATAGCAGCATTTCTGCCTTTTCAGAGTATGAAATCCTCCTGTGGCCATGTCTCCTACCCTGTTGACTAATTTTGTTTGTGTGGTGCTCTAAAAGTCACACTGCAGCTTTAGTTTTGCTTTCATGCTGCCTGAGAGCTCCTGCCCTTCTCCCTGTGCTGCTCATGAAGGGCATGGTGCAACTCCCTGGGCTCTGAACAAGGAAGCAGCAATTTCTGTTTACCTTGGACTTTGCAGGTAGACTGTATGTGTTGTCTATTTTACAGTCTAGATTTGGAAGGATATTCCAACATGTGTGGAGAATTTCTCCATTAAATCCTCCTTGAAATCGATAGCCCAAGCGGAAAGGGTAGACTTTATTTTATTTTAGCTAAAAAAATTTACCTTCTTCTTGCCTATGCTTTTCATTTCCCAGGGGCATTTTAACATAAACATTCTTCCTTCCAGAGATGTCTAACAACTGGCTCTTTCCGGGGACTTTATTGTGAATGGAGTGAAATAGTATGATAGAAAAAAATGTACTCATAATGATAGAAAGAAGGTGTACAGAAAGAAAAGGGGAACTGGGATGTTTTGTTGACAGACAGATAAATCTTGGAAAAATTACAGAGATTAAAGAAAGATTGCTTCATTTCTAAGGTTATTATATTACACTGTGCTTAAAGGATTTTTAAAATAAGCTTCTCTCGCAATTTGAGGATTTGGCTGCTTAGAGGGATGTCTTCATAGCACAGTCTCAACACAAAGCTATCATTCTTAATAAGTCTTAAGAAAATACAAGATGTGAAACTGATTTTTTGAAGATGGGTCAAATTTGGCAGGCGAGGTACCCTGCAGTCAATGTACTTGGGCAAATGAGGCTGAGGAGGCACTGAGCACGAGAGGCAGCAAAGTCAGCATTCTCTGCGCTGGAAAGTTTGCACTGATCTGAGTAATGGGCTGCAGCTCCAGGGCTCTGTTGTACCCATGGGGTTTCAAATGGTAAGCCACTGCACTTAGCCTGGGTTTGTTTAGTAGTGCCTGGCTGAAGGCTTGCTATGATTGTGAAATACCACGTGACTGATTTATGTCTCTGTAAACATGAAACGAGTATTTTTAATACAGTTGTATATTCCCAACTTGAGCTAGATTTTTCCCAGTGTCTTTCTTTAAAGGTTTTTGACATAAAAAGGGCTTAAGAGTTTAATGTTTTTTAATTTGTTCCAGTAGTTCTTTTTTAATAGCTGAGTTTCTATAGGAACAAATGTTATTAACTTTTTATTCCCAGCCTTAAAAGAATCATGGGCACAGTGGCTCCTTGTCACTAGTTTATACCTTGGCAGCAGCAAAAATGCCAGGAATGTATTATACAATAGCAGTGTAATAAAGCTGTGCCTCTGTGCAGGGGGTCATACCAGTTCTCTATTGCCCCTTCTTGTTTGTGGGACTTTAGCCCACTGACCTTTGCTTGTGCCTGGCTGGGTTTCAAAGACTGAACAAACTGCCCTGTGTGTACTATCATTTAGTGGCAATCACACCTTTGCAACTCTCAAACACCTGTTCATTTGCCAGCTGAAATAAGCCTTAGTTACCTTATTCAAATCTGGTACACGCCCAGCTGTTTTCTCTGCAGCCTGTGTGTGTTGCCTGCTACCTCAGCGTGAAGGTGCCCCAGATATGAAAGAGCAGATTGCGTAAAAGCAGCCCTTGGTGCACAGCAGAGCCAAGGCTGTGGCTCCCAGCTTTACACCAGGCTGCATCAGGAGCTCCAGAGGGGAGCAGGCAGCAGGACAAGCAAGCCACTGAAGAATATCCAGCCAAGTGAAACAAAACGTAAACTTGTGCTTAAACAAAACAAACACAAAAATGTTACTGCCATGTGTTATTTTCTTTAAAGTCTGGCAAATCATAGGACCGTAGGATGGTTTGGGTTGGAAGGGACCTTAAAGATCATCTAGTTCAACTCCCCCACCACGGGCAAGGGTGCCACCCAGTACATCAGGTTGCTCAAGGCCCCATCCAACAAAAATGGGAGAGCGGTGTGCTACCAAACGGGGCAAGATTGAAGCATTTCAGCATCTTCTGCTGAGGGTGAGAAGGAAGTGGGGAAGAACATTATCAGAACCACACTGTGGAGACTGTGCAAAGAGTAGTTATCATGCTCGCTCTTACTCATGCTCATACTACGAGAAGGAGAGACAGACCGGTGTTTAAAAATCCAGATAAGAACGTTCTTCCTAGATGAGGCTTCCTAATTAGAGCAGAGTTTGTCTTGGGATTCAACCTTTCATGTGGTAAACGCTCAGTTATAAATGTATGAAGCTATTGATTTTCTGATGCCTTGCCAGCAGCTCATATATTGCATATTTAATGTAACCCAAATACTTGTTTCCTAGAAATACTGGGAAATTAAAAAAACCAAATCAAACTCAATCTCTAGAGTTTACAGTTTAACCAGTTGTATACTGGACAAACTAAAGAGGAAGTTAAAAAATACCTATGGAATGGGGAAGGGATCCTTTCCAGCAGACATTCAGTGTTTGCACTGACTTAGATGGACTTGGATGGGTGGAATTGCAGATGGACAGGATGGTCTTCAAGGTTTTTGAGTGATCAGTATGGTGGTTTTTGTCCTTTTATCTGCTGATTTGCAGATTTCTGTGAAGTACTTTGAAGAGGTCTATGAAAGATATTTTAAGAAAAGAAAGTACATTTGGTTTACAAAGAAATTTCACATATGCCAATTTTTAAGGTAGTGCAAAATCATAATTGAATTTTTGTAAGGGGTGTGAAAGGATGAAAGAACGTTGTCCAAACTTATATTTGAGATTATATTCTTTACAGTTTATGCTCCCTGTGTTCTAGGATTAGTTCTCCTTTTGCTTTCAAACTTTAGGAGCAAAACTTAATGACCTTTGGACTGTTCATAAAGTTAAACATGTGAGGTACTGGATATCTCTCCAACCAAGGAGAGCTCTTGAACTTAAAACAGTAATAAATAAACTGACACAGCCCAAAGTTAATTACAGCAGGACCTTGAATCAAGGTTGGATCTCTTAGTAATTAAAGTAGTTAGGAATACTGTTGTTTACTTTGGTACATGCAAGATTTAAATATTTGTTTGGTTTTTTACTGGAGATTTTAATTAAATGAG
The DNA here is from genome assembly GCA_013396875.1 of Vireo altiloquus. Taxonomy (NCBI): domain Eukaryota; kingdom Metazoa; phylum Chordata; class Aves; order Passeriformes; family Vireonidae; genus Vireo; species Vireo altiloquus. Next base: position 1,576,011 of record VZRF01009670.1, read on the forward strand.
AAAAATGTAGCTGTATTTCTGCTTCCCCTAGCAAGAACTTGTGTCAGCAATCTCTGCTTTTGCTTTAAATAAAACCAAACCAAACGCTTTATTTTCTTGCATGGAGATGCTGTGAGCTGTGCTATTAGGACTATTAAAATGTATGCAACTTAACTATGTTTAGTTATGCAATAGATTTTATTGTAAAATTATTGTGTTCCCTTGCATGAGAACTTACAACATGAGTAAACAGTCGCCTCTGTCAATTGGGGAAGTCTTTACCTCACTCTAAGTATGGGGAGGGGGCAAGAACTAGAGGCAGACTAGTGAGCCAAGCTTTATAACCCATGTGGGAAACTTCTGAAATACCACTGAAATTAATTTCAAACATGAAAGAATTTGGGGAGCTATGAAGTGGGACTGTCTTATGTCCTACAGGATGAGAAAACTGCCAGAACTGTTGGATCAGATGTACCTGCTTCACTCTGCTGTGTCTTCACAGATGGATGTTCTTTATTAATGAGGTTTGCAGAGGCTCATCTTGCTGTGATACAGCAGGCAATTAGAGGGGGAGGTTCTGGCCATTGTATAGCTGTTCTACCACTGCTTAAAGAAATTAACCTTTTCTCGGGTGAGCCATTAGAAAAGCTCACCTGAGCTCTGACAGCTGTCAGGCTGCTGCTCTGGGGCAGAGTGAAATGGATTTCACCTTCCTCCAGCCCCCTAAAAATTGTGTTGTACGTGATTTTCAGGAAGATGGAAAGAAAAGCACAGAAAGCCACAGTGTGGCACTCTGATTGCTTCTTATCCTTGGCAGAATTGTTGTGTTAAATAGTAGGACTCTGCTTCTTGAATGGTTTGAAGTTGTGTTTGGGCAGGTTTAGGTTGGATATTAGGAAAAGGTTCTTCACCTTTTCTTCACCAGAGAATGGCTGGGCACTGGAACAGGCTCCCCAGGGAAGTGGTCACAGCACCAGCCTGACAGAATTCAAGAAGCATTTGCACAGGGCTCTCAGGCACGTGGTGTGACTCTTGGGGACCTGTGTAGGGCCAGGAGTTGGACTTAGTAATTCTTATGGGTCCCTTCCAACTCAGCATATTCTGTGATTCTGTGAGTCTTTGGGACTTGACTTCATCATCTGCATGGGCCAGCTCAGGTTGATCACAACACATCTGTTTTCCCTATGAGTTATTTTTTGATGCACTGCTGTGTTTGTCCCATTGTCAGCATGGTAACTGTTGCAGGCTTTTTATTGAGCCTTACCCTCAGCTTTAAGCCTGTCCCCAATCCTTCCTTTCATGCCATCTTTTACAGGTCAGTGATGAAACTAGTTTCATGTTAAAAAACACCCAAACCGAGAGCAAAAAGCTCAACTCCAAGCCTGATTTTTCTGAGCTAGTGAATGTCACAGCTTCCAACTGGAGAATCACATTCAAAACGAAATAAAGAGATCAGCTTTTATTACTGTGATGATATATTCTGCTTCCAGATGCAGCAGAGCAATCCCTGTCCGTGTTTCTTCAAGTTCTGCTCAATGAGCTGTTACCTAGTCCCTGTTGTCTCTCTTGCTCCAGTTTTCATTTTTCTTCATTCTCATTTTGTTTATCTCTTGTGCCACCCTCCCGTTTCCCAATCTCTTTGCCTCTGGCACTCTTAGAACAGCAACGCCCACAGTGCTGATTAATCTCTTAACAACTCTCAGATTCAGTAGCAGGAGTTGGAACTCTACCAGGCTTTGGAGAAGACTCTGACCTTCATCCTGGGCTGCCTCAGCCCAACTCAAACATGCCAGAAAGGAGGAGATGCAATTACTTTAGTGCTTTTCATCTGTTAATCTGGATGATTCACTTCAGAACTGTGACAATTTCTGTAGCCCTACATTTGAGCAGTCTCTTGTGACACATTTTATTTTATACACCAGTGTTTACTGGAATGAGAGAGTGGAGGACACCAAGACCTCTTCAGGAACGTGCAGAGGTGGATGGTTACAGTGTTTTTGCACAAAATCTGTGAAACATGGTCTGAACCTTAGTGAAATGAAACCAAAATATATAATCATATATTTAATAATAGTGCAAAATCAAATTTTAAATTGCAGTCAGCAACTTACTCTGTAGGAATATCAGCAATAGGAACCATATGGGACTTCTATACCATCTCAGTAGTATTTTATCCCCGAGTTCCTTGTTTCACCAGTTCAGCTGCAGAATTCTTAGATAAATGTCCATGCATTCTCCGTGATTAACTATTTCATCTGGAATCCTAAGACACACTCCTGGTGATCTTTGGCAAGCTGGTGAGTTGTGTCCTGCTCTTCAAAACAGGGCGAAGACTATTTGTGGTCTAGTTTGTCATCTTAAGTTAAGCAAGAGATGAGAACAGGTTGTCCTGAGAGGGTGTGAATGCCCCATCCCTGGAAGTATTCAAGATGAGGTTGAATAACACCCATATCTAGTGAGTGACATCCCTGCCCATGGTAGGGGGGTTGGAACTAGATGATCTTTACGGTTCCTTCCAACCCAAGCCATTCTATTATTCCAGGAGTTCAATCTCTCATGGTCTTTTTAAGCTGACTCTGTCTTTACCAAGCAGTCTTCAGTTCGAAGAGGAATTGCCTTAATGTTTTTATTTCTTCAGCATGAGAATTACAGGGCTGGATGTCAGAGGACTTCTGCTTCTTTCTGACATAAACTGCATGAAAGAAATACCCTACAGCTTTATTAATTTATGGTATTCAATTCCGGGTATTTTTTATTGCTGTGAAACAGAGACTACAGATGCCAGTGAGATACAAATTTTAAATGAGTATATACTTTCCAAAATTAATTCAGTTTGTGGCCTTTGTTGATCCTGACTCAGTGCCAGCTATATTTGAGTTGGTGTCAGCAATATTGATGCCATATTTATCAGTAGCTGAATGACAAGATGAGATGATCACAGTGCTTTTAGGTGGCAATAGTGATTGAGCTGGGTTAGAAGCAGGAAGTGTAGATGCAGGCTCAGCATTTCACTGCTCATCCTTAGTGTTCTGCTGTTGCTTAGGCCTTTCTCTGTTACAGTGCCTACTGTCAAGAAGGCCTAGGGAAAGACAGATTTCTGACTGATTTTTTTATTCACTTTCCCTGATGCCTAATGAAAAATCACTGTATCATTTGCTGTAGAGCTGGTTCTCAGTTGTTAGACTGAGTTTTATGCTCCAAGGCAAATACTCCTGTCGTGGTAAAAGCTCCTTGGGTAAGGATATCTTGATACTGAAACTAAAATGATTTAACTTCATGGTTTAGTAATTCTGGTGAAAAGAGAAATAATAAGTGAGAGAAGAATCACTTACGGAAAAAATACCATCAAACTCAAAAAAAGTAAAAGTTTAGACTGTTTAAACATTTATTTCCTTGCATTGAGTTCAAGGAGGGAGTGGGGGTATCAAAACAGCAGAAAACATGTCTAGTTCCTGACAAACAATACCTAAATTCAAAGGCCAGAATAACTAACCAGCAAATAGGTCTAGAGATTTGTCTTCATTATTTATAGTTGTTATCTGTGTGGATTTTATTGTTTTGAGAAATTAATTAAATCTGGGCAATTCTTAACAGCATAGATTGTGTCCTGGTCTGAACTGGACAAACTGCTTGCTGACCTTGAAGCCTGCAAGGTTTCTGCTCCGAAGATAAGTTTTCCTGCTTTTTGGCATACATGTCAGGAGTACTGTAGAAAAGACTTGAAACTCATAAGAAATATGAAAAGTTGAATGAAAACCAGATAGAGTTAATGTCTTTGTTTAATGCAAAGTTCTAAAATGAAAGTTAGTCTAGTTTGCACATTAAAGCTCTCCTCTTCCAAAGTTACTGTTAGAAGAACCAAATGTTTAGAGAGTATTTGCATAATGGGAGATTATGGAAACCATGTCTGTCTATAGATTCCAGGATTTTTAGCTACACTGTGCTCTGTCTGGGTTAGATCAACAGGCTTTTATTACCCTGGGAGCGAGTTGAAAGCAGTTTGAAAGTGTTGGGTACCTATTGCAGAAGAGCCCTGCAGGTCTCCATGATGACAGCATTGCCTTCTTGGAAAGCCTCTCACAGACACCATGTTCTTCATATTCTCTAGAGTTTTAAGAACTAGTGGATTCTCTTTGTCTCCAAACACAGCCAACAGAACTAATGCGTGTAACAGCTGGGTCTATAACCAATCCTATTCTGCTTTTTATTTTACTTTACAAACGTGAAGTCCAAACAGAATGTTAACCAGGATGTGAAGTTGATATTTTAGTGACCTGAATAGAGTTGAGAATTGTAATGTCAGTGCTTATACATGCTTTGGCCCTCAAGATACACATTTTTCACTCTGTAGGACCAAATACAGTATCTTTACCTTAGTAATGTAAGGATTTTTCCCTTTTTTGTCCAGTTATACAAACACACAAGATTATCTGCTTTAAACGTTACGCTTCTCTTGTACAGCATACCTGTGCAGAACTAACTGAATAAGAAAAAATTTGAATCTTGGCCAAAGGTAATTTAAGGACAAGTTTTACAGATCAAATTTTGCTGTTTGATTTCATTGGAATAGGATTTTACCTGAATGCTTTTAACTTGCCCACCCACAACCACCCCCCCAAATAATTAGTAGAATTCAGGCTTCGACATAGGTACATAATTCATAGAACATTTGGTAAGAGAGAGCTGTGAAAAACTGAAGCAGAGGATGGGGAAATCTAAACTGTAAAATCCACCTGGATTATGATGAGCTGTTCACAGGAACTCTGTGTTCTCTGAAAGTGGTATATAAAAAACAAATGTTAAATATTTTAACTCATGTTATTTAACATGGGTAATGGTAAACCCAGGAATAATTCATAAAAATGGATTAAGCTTCAGAAAAAAAAAAAATTAGGACATCCATGAAGTGATGAGAAAGTGCATTACCATGAGTGTAAGGTCTCAAGGTACTGATGGAGAGCTCACACAAGGGTTTAATGCAAAAGCCAGGTGCACACCAGAAAGAGACACAGGATGGATTGGACCTGGGAGAACCTTTTTTTTCCATTTATAATTCTTATTATTAAGCACATTTTGTGTTGTCCACTAATAGGAAGCCAGTTAGACAAAAGATGCAGCAGTACTAAAAGGGCACACAGGGGAGAGAGTTGAAGCAGTGCCCTTCTGCCCCAGGAGAGATCTCTAGCTCTCCTGTCATGGCTAAAATTCTTTCAAACACTTTAAATGTTCTCCATAAGGTGATTAAAAAATCAGGAGACTTTGTGAGGGAGGGGGTGGTTGTGATGTTAAGTAATCAGAGCTGTCAACTGGAAAGATGTGGAGTATCCCTAAAAAGGAGGAAGGGATTCAATGGAAAGAACAGATCTATTTTTCTTTGTCAAGTATAGGCACCATGTGTTTAGTTAAAGTGCTGTGTAAAACTTCAGTGTGCAAGGACTAAATGCCATGCAGCTTTAGGACAGGCACAGTCTCATTAAACTTGCACTATTCACATTTAAGTGGAATTAGGAGAAAGACGTGAGTTTTCTCTTTTTAAGTTGTAAGGAGCTCAGTAAGATAACTATTATTTAAAAATACATGGATAATATAATTTCAGTGTACTTCATGCCTTCTCAATAGCCATATTTCATTTTTTTTTTAATGTGAAAGTCTTTTTTCATAAGCAGAATACAAGGAAAAATATTCAAAGTATGGTTGTTTTCTTGTAAAGTTTCACTTATGTGTTTTACAATGCCTAATGTAAAATTCTTTTTTTTTTTTTTTTATGCAAGCTAAATTCTTTTAGCTGTTACCTGCATGGCATGTTGTTCTTATATCAGGAAAATTGAATTAATGTCTCCTCATGTGTTTCAGGTCGGCAAATTCCACCCTTAGATCCTCATGAAAACAGTAACAATGGAGCAATCAAACTTGGAAGGCAGACTTCACAGACGGGTAGGCGGTGCTGCTGACCCAACTTGATCTTTTTAGATTTACTTGAAAAACAGCCCCGTTTGCTTTTTTTTTTTTTTTCACTGAGAAAGGACTTCATGATCTCAGTGACGTGGCTCCTTATCTTGAAAGCAGTAATTTCAATACTTCCCATGAGCAATAACGCAAGGACCAGAAGCAGAAGGCTTTACTTCAAAGGGATTTTTGCAAAACCCAGTTGGAAAATCCTCTCTAATATCCTGTCAAAATTACAATGTCAAAGTACTCCGATTCTCTTTTTAAACCAGTGACTGTTGGGTTTTTTTTTTAATGAAAAGATCAGTTTATATATAAAATTCAGGTTTGCTACAAAAACTTATCTTCTTACATTTGCAAAGTGGACTTGGCATGTTTTTCGAGTTTTCTCTGTAATAATAGGGTGAAAAAAACCTCATAAAACCTGAATTTTGGCTTACGGTTTCTCTGCCATCTTTTTAGCTGAACTCTGCTTCGCTATTTTTCTAAATCTTCAGCTTCATCTCCTACTTTGAGTAAACATCAGCAAAAAATAGACTGAATTTTCTAACTGAAGAAAAAAAATGGATTCAAAGGATGAGTGAATGCAGTTTTTATGGACTGGAAGTCAAAATCTATGTCAGAAAGAACTGTGTATGTGGAAGAAGGAGTTGTCATGAAGGAAACTGCTGGACCCCATACAGTTCTAGTGTGCTTCAGAAAGAACTGAAAATGCAGCCACTGTGCTGACTGGAATGTTTCCCTGTGCAGGGTGTGGCCTTCAATAGTTACTGAAAATGTAAAATGAGCATAAATACAGGCTTAATTGCCACTATTTACCAGGGTTCCTCCAAATCTGTGCTCCAGACCAAAGTTGTCTCTGTTCAAAGCTGCCTATTCCTTGGTTTCTAAAAGAGGGTGCCACAGTGCCCCACTCCTCATGGTCTCACTGCTGTGCTCCGAGAGGTCTTTGAGTTGGAAGAATGATATTTCTGTACAAAAACTGCACAAGAGAGCACAATATAACTTGGGGTTAGAGGCTAGAATCTAATAAAAAAATCCTGAATGTTTGCTTACAAATGTTCTCCTCAATTGTGTGGGGATGTGGTGTGGAAGACCCACTGTGTGATATCTTTGAAGTGTGATGCACTTGGATATGCAATACAGGAAAAAATTCCTGCAGAGGGTTATGAACTAGAAATAATGTAAAACTGCATGTGTTTTCAACTTCCATCTTTTATGAATGTGTGTGACTGAGATGATAAAATCCAAATTTATCTTCTTCATCAATTTCATTGGAAATGGGAATTAGAGTAAGAAATGCTGGATTCAAAACCAGAGCCCAGCCTGCATTCCACAACATTAATTTGTTCTCTTATGAGGAAAATTATCGTCACTGCACATTTTCAGGAGGGCTTATGAAAAGCAAACAAAGGGAAAAACAACTTTCCACAATAAATCATGAGCAGGCAGCCTAGAGCATGGTTTCCGTGTTGATACATAAAAAACCAGACCTTATTGGCTGGTTGTGAGATTGCTTAGATAAAATGTCACTAATTGTTAGGGCTTGAAACAGAGCCAGATAAAATCAACAGGAACATTTTGTCTCCAGAGGGCTTGGAGTAGTATAGGTAAGAAATATCCCCCTGGATTTTATCTAAGAATCTATGCTGCGTAGTTTGTTCACATATAATCAATTTCTCCTATATTTTGGCCTTCTTTGAAAACACTCCTAATACTAGAAAATACGCCCTTGAATATTTTGGGTAAACTTACAGTTTTCAGCTGTGCTGCTATACAATCCATGTCTCTGACTCATTGCAGCAACTACTTTACTGATAGTCCAGGGTTATTTAAGGGAAAGTTCAGTAATCATCAGTGTTGATAGCTGGGGAGGGAGACAGGCACCTTTAGGGAACATTTAATTCCATCCCAATACAAGCAAGTCTCCCTGGCTCTTGCACTTGGCTGGGGATGGAGAAGCTTAACCTGGCCTTCAGTGCTAAGGAAATACCAAATTTACCAACATCACAAGTTCATACGTTTTATGGGGTCTGTGACTGAATGCTGGAAGAGATCTGATTCTTCCTAAGTAAAACCCAGTAAAAGACTAGACCAGTTACCCAGAAACAAGGTGAGATCAAACCCATGTTTTCAGAGGTGTCATAAACTTTAGTTCAACATATAGCAGTTATCCATAATTGATTTTTAAGCTTCTGTTAATCATTGTTACTTTTTTTTTTTAATGTGGCATCTCAAAACTTACTAAATCCTACGACTGAGAAGTCTGAAAGCTTTGTAAGACAATTTTGTGAGTACCTTGTGTACTCTAATTTATGTTAGAACTGGCAATTGGTGCTGATCTTTATGGGATATTGTCCTGAACAACCAGCTGTCACAGCTGCCTTTGAGCAGTATGTGAATCAGAACAGGTTTATGAGTTATATGTTAAAATAGTTGTAAATTGGAAGTTTTTACAATGGATCTCTGACAGATTTTAAAATTTGAATGGGGACTAAATAGGTTTTGCTTTTGGTGGGGCAAATCTAAATCACTTTATTCTGCTTTTAGTCAAGAAAAACATTTAAATTAATGTTTTAATAATTGTATAAGTTCTTGAGATTTGGGTTACTGGGAGCTTCAGGAGGGAAGTCTGAAGCCAGAAGCAAAATAACAGGCCAATGGAGAGCATCTCACATTTTCTCTGAACACAGGGCTCACCTTTGACAATGTTGTTGCCTCTCTACTATTTGTCGAAGCTACAGTGCAGCATTAATGTGCCTCTTCAAACGGGGCAGTGGTTTGTTATAAAAATAGTGATTTAATGATTTCTGTTACCATTGGTTGCCTGTGTTGCTTGGAAAGTACCACCACCCTCAATATACAACCAGAACAATGACAGAAAACCCCCAAATCTCAGAATTGAAAGTTTCAGCAGCAACTGGAATTCTTCTTAGTAGTTAATTGCTGGTGAAAATCTAAATCACTGTACTGGAGCACCTGACTGTGTAACTGATCTTCTCTAATAATAATAATAATAATAGTAATATCAACGCTGCAGTTCTTGGTTAGCCAGCTGGTGCCGGGTTTGTCCAAGACTGATTTTCTCAAGAGAGCTGGCAGCAGGACTGAGGCACAGGTTGTAGTGCCAAGGATATTTGGTCGAGCTTGTTTGCACCGTGACTCAAGACTGTGACTGTCCAGTTGTGGGTGACTTGCTTTTCTGGCTTGTCATGAACTAGTTTAAAAAACGAAATTATGAAGAAACTTGTTTCTGTATATGCTCTGCATATATGTGTGTATATAAGTACAGTTTTATATTGTTCTGCTGACATATAGTGTTTTTCACTATGGTTCTCATATACTACACATTGTATTCTGTAAGTACATTTTTGTTAATGATCATTTCACCTTTATGAACTTAAAGTTGTGGATCAAAGGTATCAAGAAGATAGAGATACACATAGGTACAATTGTTGACTTGCCATTCTTGTGCATGAAAATGGCATATTTTAAAAAAATTTTGTCTTGAAGACTGAGAAATCTAAAAAGGGCCGTTATTTTTCAGGAATTCGGACTCAGAAGTAATAAAGTGACACTCAAAAGTAAAAACCTACTGGTTTTGCTCACAGTACAGCATATCTATCTAAAGTGGTGCAATGTAACATGAGTCTGTATCAATACCTAAAAAACTTATCTGTCATCCCACTAATCCCTCATGGCACATGGGAATAAGCATGACTAGATAGGATTACATGTGTGAGCATTCTGTCATCAGACTGTTTCAGTACAGTGATATATTTTAGTAACCTACTGTTAATTATTTAAACCTGAGTCAGCAGTAGATTACCGATTTAAAATCACCTGCTAGGTACTCTTCCTCTGTTTTGTTTATATAAGGGCTTTGACTGGGCTGGACCCACTCGCTTCATGTATGGGATGCTGCAATCTGTTAATACTTTATCTTCTGTTTTACATATTAATTGTATCATACCTAATAATATTTTTTTCCCTAAAATGTAGTTTCTGTGTTTTATTTAACCTACAATGATTAATGCTAATAAATGTTTTAAATGCCTCTGATTTGGGGGTATCTCTGGTTTCAATAAAACAGAACAAAATAGCTCCCATTTTTGCACATCATTTGCTCTTGAAAAATGGCTGTCTGCAGTCTCTGGATTACTTGCCTGGGATTTAAATGCTGCTTGAAATGTGTGTGGCTGGCCTTTTAGCAGGAAGTGAATGCATTCCTGGGGGATTCTGCAGTCCAGGTGAACACCCAAAAACCGGAAAAAGAGGATCTGAACATCCTTTTGCTGAGTTACTTCATTTATCCATTAGAAGAGAGTGACCTGAGTGGCCAGCATCTGCTTAGGAATTAAGAATAGTAGCTCTCAGTAAAAGGTGAGCTTCCAATTACCACTTGCTTTGTATAGCAAGCAATAATTAGTATGGCTCATATGACACTTCCTCTTTTGTTTTTATATTTTTATTTTGGTGTACATTTATTTTTTCACTCTGCTTTATGTCCCTCCCTCTGACTTGTGTCTAGGAGTTAAGAATTAACACTCACTTAAGAAGTATGCAGTATTTAATTCCCCTTAGTGCTGTTGTTTAAAGAGGTGTTTAACCACACCTGCAGTTTTTTGCACTGTTTGGCTCGTATTTTCAAACTTTTTACTACTATGAGGACTATGAATGAAGAGCTGAGTTTTTAAAGGAAGATCAGGGGGTTTGGACTAAGGCTTTTCTGACTACCATTATAAATTCAATGCACAGCAATACACAAGAAACACTGTAACTCAAATAACAGTACAGAACACCACTGCCCTGTGCAATGAGAAACCAGTATTTCAAAGAGGTTTCATACGTTATGAGTTTGGTTACTGCTGGAAGATACCCAGCAGGTTCTGTTCCCTGCTTCAAAGCAATTACAATTATCTTGAAAAAATGATGTCTCTTACCTCCAGCTGTGCATAAACAAGAAGGAACCCAGGTACATAACTGTAAACTAAAAGGTGATGTACTTAATTAATGGAAAGCCCCCTTAACTATTATCAGTGTGTTGGAAAATCTGAAATGAATGTTGTTTTGCCCTTAGGTGTTAAAGAGAATTTTGCCCCTGAATGGATCAGTCCTTATGTTGTCAGTGGGATGTTTTACGTGGCTTGGAAGCATGTGCTTGTGATGCTTTAGGTTAGCTTGGAGTTGAATTTAGTGATGAAAGGGGAGCTGTACAATTGGCTGGAAAATAAATCTCTTCTCCTTTCCTTTTGAAGATTGAAGGTGGTGTCTCGAGGTACTTAGGAAAAAGTATTTGACATTTTGGCCTTCAAAATCTTCACCACTGCAGCTTCAGTCTCTGCAAAGAGCATCACAGGACACCCTGCTGTGATCTCCTGAGCACCGCACTGAAATCAGGACAGCAAGGCTGATGAAATAGTCTGTGCAGCTACTTCATACCGCCACTCCCTCACCTAATCTGCAAAACTGTTTAGGCCACTACCAGATTTTGCCTCCCTTCCCTGAGAGGAAAAGAGTAAGATGCAGGATTATTAATTTTTTTATCCTCCTTCAGAGTTGTTTTATACAAGGCTACAGAATAATTTTCTTTAGAAGCATTAAAGCACTCATGGGAGGATAGACTAGCTAAAGGTGTTGTACAAATGCCTTTGTTAATTGGTGCTGGTTACTCTCTAAGGACTTGACATCAATGATAGGATGGATGTCTTCATTGTGTAATGGGGTTCTTGGCCATCAATAAGGTCCTCTTTTGATCTACTATTTTTTGCCAGCTGGACTAGGGATAAAATCATTGCTTGATATAAATGCTCTCTCACTGTCCAAAAGTAAGACTTTTCACTAAAAGCTATAAAATCAATCGTTAGCCACATTTAGCAGGTTAAAGATGAGAAGGAATAAGTAAGACTATAATGTGGCATAATATAGCTTTTTTCACATCTATTTCAAATGGGTTTCTTCTGTTTCAATTAAGAAGAGTCCTTATTGCAAAATGCCTGTATTTCTGATACTACCAAGTGGGTCTTGATGCAGATTAATTTGCATTATCACTTACCACTGCTGTGTATTTTGTACAAATAGGAAGACAGGCTCCTGATACTCAGTCATTGTGTTTTCAAGACATAGGCATAGAAGTGTTACTGGAATTGTTTTGTAACACAGACGTTATGAAAACTTGAAGATAATGCACTGACAGAACTTGCAGTGTAAGAGACCTGTACAAACTTGCATTTAGTGTCACAGCAATTAACAAGTTTTTAATAAGATATCATTATTTAGTGTGGAGAAGAGAATTTTGAGTCTCCTGGATAGGTATTAAACATTTAACAGCTTAGGAAAGATTACTTTTTTCTGGCTGTTAAATTACTCAGTTTTTATCCTTGAGACTGCCTGAAAGACTTTAAAAAAAAAAAAAAGAAAAAGGTTTTCTTTGAAAAGTACTGACCTTCTTTTCTCAAAACCTCCCTGAGAACCTGAGCTTTCTCTCTCCCATCACCTGTCAAAAGATCTTTGAGACACACCTTATTTATGATGAAACACTCAACATTTCTCTTTGCTACACTGGGAATTTCAGAAAACAAAAATGCCTTTCCCCTAAAGTCCATTTAATTCACATTTATTTCACTTAAGTCAGTCCCACTCCTGCTCCCTCCACAGCAGTAAAATACATGTTTAAATAAGAAGCTAAATACCTAACAACTAAATCCCTATTCCCCTCCATCAAGTAGAGTACCCTGGGGGAATGATCTGTTACAGACTAAAACAGAAATGATCCTTATGTTTCCAATTACATATCGACAAGAACCAATCAATAAGGAAGTCAGCTTACATGTCTGAGAGATGCCCTTGAGGAAAATGAACATCACATTCCTTCCTCTTGGTCAATATAACATGACTTGGGGGGCAAGCGATAGCATTGTTGTTACTGACTAAAAATAAATAAAAAATTATTAGGAGGATAGTAACAGTTTCTCTTCACTTGTTTAATAGGGTTGAAATGTAGGTCAATCACCTTATAAAAGAAATCCCTGTTTCCTGTCATCTTCAAAGACACTGGCAGCTTTGCTGACAAATCTATGTTGGGAATTCTCACAGGGGTTTAGCAAGAAAGAGCAATGGATGCAGCCTGAATGACACAGTGCATTTCTATATTCTAGCTCTGCAAAAAAATGAGTCGTCACCAAACCTATAGAATCACTACCAAATATAGCCAAGTTCATGTAGTGTTCATCACTCATCATGTGGGACAATTTTGCACCATAGATATTTACCAAAAAAGCATAGAATGTGTAGAAGGAATCTAATAAGAGCCCTCAGAAAGAAGGACATTCCAAATAAAGATGTAACTTTTGTGTGCTATTTCTTGAGACAGTCAGAAACACAAATGGAAATTAAATAGCTTTCCTGGCAGCATTCCCTTTAGAGATACTGTTTGTCCTGTGAGTTTTGCCACAGTTTGTAAGTCATTCCTGATTCTCAAGGAAAATTTGCTTTCAAGGTGGCAACTTGAACTGCCTGCTGGCACCCAACCAGCTCCCCTCCTACACCAGAGCCTTTGACACCAGAATGGTTCTCCCAATAATCTCAGTAAGAAGGGACAGAAGTCTTCTAATGTGCTGGAAATATGAACTCATATTGATGTAGGAAAAGGTTTCAACATATTAACTTGTTTTCTTATATAGATAGCAGAAAAGGAAACAATTTCTTTATATATATGTAAGTTTTTCACTTCAATATTTTTTTTCCAATGTTTTAGGTGGTGAAATTTCTGGAGGAGAAATAGGTTTCTTGGAATGAGAATGAAGCCAGAATGTCTTGTTGATTACAAAATTCTGAAGAGGGAAAATAATGTTTTGAACTGAAAAGTAGGGACAAACAGCATGAAGATGTCCTACCCTGGATGATTCTCTTCATGGTGGGTCACAACCATGTGATGTGATAAGAAACAAAAGCCAAGTTTGAAGTACAAAATCTGAATTTGGGGTAAAAAGGATATCGTGCTGTAAATAGTCAGAGTGCATATACACTCATTTCATGGCATAGCCATGCCACCTTAACACCATTGCTACTTGAGAACCCTAGCTAATAAATGAGCATAAACAAACACAAGATTAGAGTGCCTATCACTCTATCATCAGGTGCCTATGCTCCACCTATAAAAAAATGATACCATATCTTTACCTGTGGGTATGCCTGAATTTACCAAGTGCAAAGTCCACGGAGTAAAAGATGATACCTGTTCATGCAGTCCATGACACACCGGTTACTCAGCTGGAACTCTGGACAAAGGGCTTTGGCTAATACATTCCAGTACATTTATGTAGCCACCCTGCCTGCATGGTTTAGCTTTTCATGAAGCTTGATGCTGTCTGAATGATGTCTTGGAATGATGGGTGATTTTGCACAAATTGTTCCAGAGAAGACTAAAGAGGAAAGGATGAGGTGGTGATAAATGTATCCAAGTAGATTTACATTGACTGATTTAACCACAGCATGTAGTATGTACTTAAGTAGTTGCTACTGGCAGTATAAAGGCTTTACAATAACACAACATCCATCACTGAAATGTAAAATGGAGGGATTTTTATTTTAATTCTCCCAGGAGGAAATTGATGCCTTAGAAAATCTGCAAGGCTTGAGTTATCAAGTCATCACTGTCAGCGGGCATGTCTTTCAGACACTTCACCTTATCTCACTGTGACTCACACAACACAGAAAGATGCACACCATGGCAAAAAAATTGCACCCTCCCCTATGTGATAGACACAGCTGAAAAAATTTCAGGGCCTGAAGCAACTACTAGATTAGAAGGAGAGCTGCCATCTGAGAAGCCTGTTTCTCATCACATCCATGACAGCAATGTAGGGATGTCTGGGAGCCACAGGTTTCAAAGCTCTAAGAAAGTGGTTACTGAGCTCTTTGGCAAAATGACTCAGCCCATGTCTCTGGTAGTGCAGGAGAACCTGAAGTTGTTGAGGCTGCTTTCTGACAGGTCTGCTTTAGAAGGCAGCTAGCTTTCCTGGTGAAATGGTGCCAGGATTCCCATGAGAAGTCCTCATTTCTCAAGAAGTTCAAGGAAAGACATGATCCCCACCATTTTCAACCAGCTTTGCAAATTTTCCTTCCATTTAGTGGGAGCTCCAAGCCATATGAAAATCCTGGATGGTAAATTATTCAAATATATATTTCAAGCCAGGCAGTCACAGGCAGGAAATCAGACTTCAGGAACTTGTGCTTTTCTGCTGGTGTCTTCAGATCATTCTGGAAATGTAAGGAGGCTGTGTTTCAAGCTAAGCCATCTGATTTTATACACAACCATGTCATAGAAAGTGTGTGATGAGGTGATGGAAAAATTCTATCAAATTTTGTAGTTGTCACCATTTTAAACATAACCATTACTATAATGTCACAGTTATTTGCTTGCATCTTTTATGTCAGAGCTGGACTGTGGAGACTGTGCATCAATAACAAAACATTTAACCAAGTTAAAATATTTGATGTTCAGTCTTAGGGGTGGCTAAGCCAATAAGATTGTCCTTTGGGCCATTTTCACATTCTGAGTTGGGTTTCCATGCCTAGAACACAATCATTAGCAAATGTTAGGAGGATTCATCTGGATAGCTTTGATGGGCAGCAAAGCAAGGAGCTCTATAATTATATTTTTATAAGTCACACTTTAAATCTGAGAATTAGACTCTTCTTTTAAAACTGTCATGTATTTGGGAAAGCTAATGTATCCCACTGACATAATGTGTGATATTTCTTCACCATTTTTTCCCTTTATATTTACTGAAAAGTGAAATGAGGTTTTCAATGTTACATTGGTCTCTTAAAGAGGGAACTGTATAGAATGTGAAAATGGCCTAAAGAGTAATCTTATTAGGGCTTAGCCACCCCTAAGATTGAACATCCAATATTTTAACTTAGTTAAAAGTTTTGTTACTGTGGCCTAGTCTAAAATCCAGCTCAGCTTCTTCTGTCCCAATTGTATAATCTCTGAATAGCCAACAAGAGCAAAATGCAATTATTTCTTTTTTGCCTTTGATATGAATTCATTTAGGGACTAGTTTCTGGATAATAAAGCAAAGTTTTTACTAAGCTACTTTGAAAAGTTGGATTTTTTTCTGTTATTATAATGAAGTGATATATTTTTCCCCTCTCACTGTATGTATGACAGAATGTTCATCAATGAAAACAAAACACATTTAAATCTTCAGGCTTCAATGCTTGCAAAGAGTATGACAAAAAATGGTGGAAATACTGTTGGAGCCATTCATCTTCATTCTCAAATAATAATCTTGGTGCACAGGGGAGATTTCAGATGACTGGTAAAAAGTGAATGTGGTAGGCTGTAAAGAGTAAATGCAAGGGGTTTGGATAATTATAAGCAGTATACAGACCCTGGGCAAAATACTCGTGAAAACAGATTATAAAGACAGAAATAAATAGAAATTAATTCATAGGTAGTATCTTATGTAATGTTTATAAAAATATTTTTTGTGTGAAAATAGATGCATTCAAGCAACAAGATGAAAATAAAATGCAGCTGCTTAAGATAGATGTATTGACTTAATACACATAGATTACTTTAAGTCATTCGATGTAGCCCTGCATGACAATCTGGTAAAAAAATGCAGTACTATACAAAATCAATTTACCTATATCAAATGCTCTGGGAACCAATTAGCAGCTACATCAGCATGTTTCTACTCTCTTCTAATGGGTTATTTAACAGCTTCAAAGGACCTAATACAGCTCAATATCTTTATCAGTGATCTGGAAGAAAACACAAACTCTGCTGATAACTTTGCAAATTACACCAGAACTGCTGGGAAGTAAAGAATGAAGAGAACAAAATGACATAGAGGTACTGAAGATGGTGCTTCAGATCTTAAGCATTAAGCCACTACTAGGATGAATCTCAATGTGGAAGATACACTAGCTACTGTCTGCAAATGTGGGATCCTCTGAAGCTGCAGGTGCTGGCCCAGAGAGGGAGGGTGGCTAATGAATAGAGACGACTCTCTGAGCCACCGTAGTTTCCCATTTTCTTCATTTCTCTTATTTGTCTTACTCATGGAAGGAAAAAATGCAAGGAATGGCCTGGTACAGGAAAAAAATCACATTCCAGATTTGCAGTGGCTAACTCAGTTTTTCTATTAGATTGCTAATAATTTCTATTAAATTTCTTTTTCTCACACTAAGGAAAAAGAAGGGAAAAACCCACTGGCCTCCTTTGAAGAGGAAAGCAGGGGAAGTTTGCTGGCCTGGCTGCTAGCTAGGGGGAACACAGAGGCAGGAAAAATGGAAATTAGGAGAAAGGGAAAGGGAAAAACAAAACAGCAAAAGAGAACAGAATTAGTTTCGGGATGATGGACGGGGAGCAGAAGAGTCTCTCTCCCACTGTAATGTGTTTCCCTCTGAAGAACAGAATTGAAGCCAGGAAACCTGTGGCATTAAAATAGACTACACAGTTAAGGGCATGCTCACAAAATATTTACAAGCACTTAACTTTATGAATTTAACAGTGAAACATCTATTTATGTTTTTGTGTGCAACAGGTATGTAGGCACAGGGCCAAAGTAGCAGGTGAGTGGGTACAGTCTCCTAACCTTCCCTGGTAGCGCTTGGTGTTGGAGGAGGAAAATGGTAGATATTCATGGCTGTAGGTGGAAAGCCCTGCACATGGCTGCAGTGTCCACAGAACAGGTAGGACTCTGCTGAAGGACAGAAGGGACTGGGTTGCCCACAGGGAAGGGGAGCATGACAAGAAAGACAAGACAGATCTCTTATCTGGTGAGTGCACATGGGTGGGGAGTGGAAAGGTCCCACATGGGCTAATCCAGGTCAGAGCATCTTTTGCTACATTGGGCTTTCTGCAGGCCCTTTTACCCCTTGCAGCTTCAAAACTGCTGTCAGGCATTCCTGCTTTGCCTGCTTTGCAAAGTGTTTGTACCTCTTTTAAGGTGACCCACCAAAATACCAGAACAAAGTCTGAAAGACACAGCCCTGTTTTTGTGCAGTGTATCAATTGCATATTGAAATCTAACAGGTCCTCATGGATATTATTTGTACAATTAAGCAATAAATAATTCAGTATCTGGCAGACAAAGAATCCATCCATAATAATATGCAGACTTTTTTTTCTTTTTTTTCTTCCCGGAATGCAAAGTAAATATTTCATCAATGATCTCTCAGGTAGAGTGTTCAAGCTTCTGTGCAGACACAGAACACATCTGCAACAAAGGAACCAGAGTGAGGAGATTATTCTAGAAACTTTGTGGTTTTATTCCTAGACATAATAAATTAGTCAAAAGCAAAGAGTTTTGATATCTGTATTAGCCCCACATTAGTAGGGGCTTCCTGCATCAGTTAAAGATGCATTAGGAGCACTTGCCTGCTCCTGCCACAAGCCAAGGGTAACAGTGAAAGAATTTCCAGGAGATGCCCACAATCCACAAAAGCAGAGTGGCTATGGATGCCCAGAGGAGCTGTGATCTTGCAAATATGCAAGCTCTTAACTTTATGTAGAACTTCATGTATCCAGTATTCCTCTCAATTGCATAAAAATGCAATTGCAGAGGCAGACTTTTGGCTGGCATAAGTGCTTGTGATTTAATTGATCGTTCAGAGTGGTGAAAAATCCTTATGTTATTTGGTAACAGACTATGGGAAAATAGATATTTCCTCATCAGTCACTACACAAATGATTGAATCCACTGACAGTTTTAATGTCTCTCCTTCTTTTGCTCTGCTCATTTTCAGGCTCTCAGCTCATTTGATCTTTTGGCAGAGACAAACATTTCATTCTCATGTTCATGATACCTATTTATTTTTAAAGTGTTGTTAACATAGTTTCAGCTGTCTCCTCCTGTCTGGCCCTGCCTAATTGATGTAAAAAATAGCTGTCTAAAATGTTCTTCCTTGAGAAAAGTTGCTAATTTCCCCCCAGAGATCTTCTCCTTGTGTCTGCCTTCAGTCAATTCCACTCAATTTTGTAAGAAAAATCTAGCACTGCACCTTCAGAGTGTGTTTACTTTCTCTTGTAAAACCATTGAAAACTAATGTGCCCAGGGAAAAGGAGTTGGATTCTTCCCATTTGCAAATACCATTAAGAAAATTGTGGACCAAATTCCACATGCAGCTCCAAATTACACACTCAATTAGGGCCTGATCCAATGCTTATTAAAGTCGCTGGAAAAACTGCCCCTGACTTTAATGGGCTGCAGCCCAGACCTTGGGAAGTGGACATTTCCACTGCAGATGATCAGTTTAATCTTTGTGCATGCTGGGATTCATGCAATGATAGACTCATAGGACTGGAAAGGACTTCAGAGGTCACACCTCAAGGCAAGATTAGCTAAATTTACATCTCCCAACAGATGTCTAACCTGTTCTTGAAGGTCAGTGACTTGGACACTATGGATTGCGCTTCCAGGCAATCTTTTTTGTTAATTATCCTTACTCTTAAAAAGTTCTTAATATCTGCTCTGAATCAATTCCTGCTCTGATTTACACTCATTACGTCCTGTTTTATTCAAAGTAAATAAGAGAAGACTATTTTTTTCTCTTTGCAATAGCTTTGAATGTATTTGAACACATGAGACCATCTTGTCTTCCTTAGGGTAAACAACCTTGGTATTTCAATGTGTTCTTATGCTTCAATCCGTCTGTTTTCTGGATCTTAGTCAATACTGATCCTTTCTTTTGGACTCCACTTATCCCACATCTTTTCTGACAGATAGTGCCCAAAACCAGACAAATCCCTTCAGCACAGGTCTTATCAGCACTTTGTAGAGGGAAAGCAGTTCATGTCAGGCACAGTCTCAGCACAGTGCTTGTCTTTCACACCTTGATATGACACTGTTTGCTCATATTTACATTGTGACCCATTAGAACTGAAAGTGAGCATAATTCAAAAATATAATTTGAGGGCTTCTCGGGACTGCTGGGGAGATGCTGAGGGCAGAACTAGCAATGCAGAACTGCTATAGAGAAAATGAGAGGGGGAATTTGAATCCCAGTTGCCAGATGAGTTCTTCAAGCTGAGATTGAGAAAGACCATGACACTGTTTGCAAGACTATCCATTGGAGAAAGAGATACATGTGACGACTATAAGGCACTATCATGCTGGTTCTGCAGAATTACTCCTCATGTTAAGACTTATTTGAGTCTATTAAGAGTCTTTAGGGAGTCTTTAAGACCTCTTCTGGAAGCAAGTTTCAGCTATGTACTTATGTTTGTATACTTAGCTACAGTTTTGATTTTTGTCCACTTTCTATGAAAGTCTTTGTTGATTTTTAGACATGCATCATCAACAAACAACAGCCAACACACACACAGAGTCTGCATTTTGTACATTGAATTGTCTCCTTACATCCCTCATGAATGACTATGAATCTAAGAATCAATTCTTGAAACAGTATTTAAAATTCCACTTCTTAATAACTTTTTCAAAGGACTAATGGCTTTCAGCACATTTGAAATTGTTTCAGGACTCATTCAGTTCTTTATTGTACTTTAAACTACAAAGACAAGGTAACGCAGAAGTTACTGGTCTGGGGAATTTTGTGTTCAGCAGAACAGAATTGGGTCCAAAATATGAAAAACACATTCAATTTTGTGCCATAACTATTTATGAGAATGCCATTATGTGTTATTGGTTTCTTTCTTCGTGAATATTCAATATGTATTGTGTGTTTTTATAATAATTTACAGGGGTAAAGAAATATACTGTAGTTGAACCAAGTTGAAGATATTCAACTAAGATCTATTTTTCCATTCTGTGGCAACATTTGAGTAGTGCCATATACTAATACTAGTATGGGCTGTAACTTAACCTGATTTGCAAAATAACAAGTGGGCCTCAAACTATATATGGACCTCTAGCAGACAAGTAAATGATGACTAGAACCTGCTGTATGAACAGTTTTGTATTTCAGAAGAAAAACAGCAGCACCAAAAAGCCAGGTATTTCCTTAAAGAGAAATTGGAACATATTTTTAGCTTTATACCTTTGCATTTTGCAATATTCACTGACTTAGCAGTGCAGGATGCATGAGATACTTCACTGACTGAGACCTAGAATTTTCCCATTAACACAACAAGTAATGCAGCACTTGGTTACTCTTTCTGACAGTCTCAATAACACCAAGAACTGGAAAAGAAGGTTGTGATATTGTTTTATTGCAAGACATTTCCAAGTTCAGAATTGGTGGGACCAAGCAAACAACCTGCACGAAAAACAACGGAAAAAGCTATTAAGAAACTGAATCTATTCTATTACTTCTCAGGTACAGAGAGTGCTTATTTAATATTTAATAGCAAACAGTTTTGAAAGATATCAAACTATCTCCAAACTGAGATATTATAACAACAATACTGAATTCACAGAGTGAAAAACATCAAGATCTACAAATACACAGGACAAATGTTGACCTCAGATTAAGCAGACATTATCCTTTTCCAAGCAGTGATGAATACACTAAAGGCACTTCTGAAATGACATTATTATCTCACTGAAATCAGTGACAGGAGTTCTATTGACTCAAGGTTTCATTCCTGAGCTGTGCTGTGAGGTGATGAAATGAAAGGAATCAGATGCTGGAGAAGGTTGCCAGATATTACTGATCAACAGCACAGGTGTTGTTTTAATATAAAAAATTACATTAGTCTGGATGCAGACTGAGAATAGAAGCATTAGATCAGAAATGATACTAAATGCAATAAAACAGATCAATGCATTATTAAGGTTCAAAAAGTGTTCAAACAAAAACACGGACCACATTAAAAAAACAGCTTTGAGTTAGAAATTGAAATGCGGTCTTACTGGGGTCCTCTACAGCCTTGGTGATGATCCCCCCACAGCTTGGGGCTGTGCCCTGTCCTTCACTCACTACTTCTCAATATGCTGTTGATAAGTATGAACCCAGTCTTCCCCCAACCCCTGCACACCCTCTGATGTCAGTCCCATCTACTGCACAGCCATGTCTAACAAGGAGTTTGCATGGGAAAACCTGTAAGTCCTGTTATATTAAGGAGAGATCCAACCTTTTGGTTTTCCTCATTTTTTCTTAAACAAGAGGTATGTAGAAGAATTAGACAACAGAGATACTTCTGTCTTCTACATCTGCACAGCGGAAGCTTCTTTTGCATTTGTACTCTTTACCGTCATTTTTTAACCCCATTAAAAGGAGAAAAGACCAAAACTTTTGTGGCATTCAGCATTTTGCAGCTGTTTCCCAGATCTTGACATTTGCAAGCTGAGACCCAGTTCTCCTGGTACAAAAGCAGCAGGTAATTCTGGAGTTGAATTACTGTTTCTGAGAAGTGTGCACTATGGCTTAATCTTTGCTTGATCCATGAACAGAAACAGAGAAAGAGTGGAGATAACAGAGTTAACATTCTTCTTCTGTGTTAACAGAAAAACCTCTCTTTTCCAGTTTATCTTGCAGATCCCAAGGGTAAGAATGCATAAACAGAGTGGAACACTGGTTTTGTTAACAAAGCCCAGCAGACCACCAGATAACAACCTTAAATATTGCGCTGTAAATAAAAGATGTAATTTAAGATGCTGTTTTATATGCATCATAAAGTAAGTCTGGAAAAACCCTGCAGCCAGAGTAGTTGCAGAGCTTCAGTGACATTTTCACACACAGGCCATGTAACTCCACCTATTGAAGCCAATTCCAGTCAGGTAAAACTGCTCCAAGGAGCTTTACTAGAGCACATTTTACTTGTTTTTTCTTCACTTAGTGATAGTATTAAAAACCACAGAGGTATTGGTATTGACAAGAGTGGTGTGGAGAAAAGCCCTAGGTAGGCAGGAGTGATGGTGGCAGGCCTGGAAGAGGGGCAGGCAGCTGAAATGGAGGTCGAGGCTCTGCCAGAGCCAAAGCAGAATCTGAATCTAAATTACCAGTTACATTGGTCTCCCCAGCCCAATGGCCCCACAGCCCTTCCTTCATGGTTTGGATTAACTAGAGGTATTCACCAAAGAAATTATGTGATCCCCAAGTATTACTATGAAGAGCTGATTTTGTATGAAAACCATTTAAGTCCTCTCAATGTATTTATTATTAGGACATATTTTTCAAATGGGTCATTATGTCCTATACATGTTCTTAGCGTACCTGCATCAGATTTTGCAAGAGAGAAAAAATGTGTCAATCTTTCTGACTTAATTTCCATCACCTGTACTCCAACCTTGCATGAATACAAACTTATACATTCTTCAGAAGCAGATTTAGGACACAGAAATCATCAAGGTTTGGATGGATTTGGCTGTCTTTTTTCTTGTTTGTTTGTTACTGGTGTATTCAAATACCCCAGGATGCACCATCTGCTTGAGAGTATGGCACTAAGGAAAAGGCCCACTGTGACAACGCTGTATCTGACAAAAAGTGCAAGGAGGATGGCAAACAACTCATGTTCTTGCCTACTAATAAACAATGGCTCTTATTTTTCAATCAGGTTTTCCAAGAGCAAAATCTCTCTCAACTTTTCAAAGAATTGCAGAATTGTTAGATTTGGAAAGGACCTCTGGAGATCATCTGGTCCCCCCTCCCAAAACAGGGTCACCTAAAGCAGGTGACACAGGAACACATCTTGGTGGGTTTTGAATGTCTCCAGAGAGGGAGATTCCATTACCCCCCTGGACAGCCTGTTCCAGTGCTCTATGACCCTTAACATAAAGAAGGTCTTCTTCATGTTGAGATGGAACTTCTTGTGTTTCAGTTATGGCCACTGTTCCTTGTCCTGTCACTGGGCACCATTGAAAGAAGTCTGGCATCATCCTCTTGACACCCACCTTTGACATACTTATATGTATTTATGAGAACCCCTCTCAGTCTTCTCTAAACTAAACAGGTCCATTTACTCCCTGTTAATATTCCTAAGGCTTTATGTAATAACAATTTTTCTACTTTAGTGTTTTTGGCTGTTTTCAAGGCCAGAGGGTCAGGTCCATCCATGTCAGTGCCTGGGTCCCTTTGGACTGGAGCACAGCCGTCCCAATGAGATGAGATTGGAGCAGCTAGGAACTGCCTCACTCATGAACAGCACTGACCCGTGTCAGAGCCACCAGCGCTCCCGGGACCCACCACCCAGGCTCGCTCTCCCTTCTCCAGTTTCGAGGGAAAGGCCGGCCAAGCCACTGCCCCTGAGGCCCGAGGGAAGGGTGCCAACCGGTGTCCTCCCTAAGACTTCAAGTCCCGGCAGGCCCCGCGCCCGCCGCGTGGCATGGCGGGGGCTGTAGTTGCCCTGGCGCGGCGCGGCTGCCCAAAGCGCGGAGCCAGCGGCTCCCTTCCTGCTCCCGCCCGAACTGGGTGTGCGCTTGGGAAGGCGGCGAGCGGGGCTGCCGCTTGTCCCCGCTCCGCTGCAGCCACCGCTGCTTGTGGGGGCCGTACCGGGCCGATCCGCAGCGCGGGGGAATACAGGCTGGATCGATGAGCCGAGACCAATGGTGTGAAATTCAGTAGTACCAAGTGCCGGGTCCTGCACTTGGGTCACACCAACCCCTGCGGCCCTACAGGCTGAGGGAAGACTGGGTGGAAAGGTGCTCAGCAGAAAGGGGTCTGGGGCCGCTGGTCAACAGCAGCTGAACATGAGCCGGTGTGTGTCCAGGTGGCCAAGGTCAATGGCATCCTGACCTTTATCAGGCATAATGTGGAGCAGAGCAGTGATTTTCTCCCTATATATGGCATTGGTGAGACTGCGCTTGAGTACTGTGTCCAGTTCTGGACCCTTCAGTTCAGGAAAGACACTGAGCGTGTCCAGAGAAAGGCAAGGATGCTGATGAAAGGTCTGGATCGCACGTCCTGTGAGGAGCAGCTGAGGGAGCGGAGGGTGTTTAGCGGGGAGAAGAGGCGGCTCAGNTAGTACCAAGTGCCGGGTCCTGCACTTGGGTCACACCAACCCCTGCGGCGCTACAGGCTGAGGGAAGACTGGCTGGAAAGGTGCTCAGCAGAAAGGGGTCTGGGGCCGCTGGTCAACAGCAGCTGAACATGAGCCGGTGTGTGTCCAGGTGGCCAAGGTCAATGGCATCCTGACCTTTATCAGGCATAATGTGGAGCAGAGCAGTGATTTTCTCCCTATATATGGCATTGGTGAGACTGCGCTTGAGTACTGTGTCCAGTTCTGGACCCCTCAGTTCAGGAAACACACTGAGCGTGTCCA
Source organism: Vireo altiloquus (assembly GCA_013396875.1). Taxonomy (NCBI): domain Eukaryota; kingdom Metazoa; phylum Chordata; class Aves; order Passeriformes; family Vireonidae; genus Vireo; species Vireo altiloquus. The sequence goes on from VZRF01009670.1 coordinate 1,601,113, forward strand.
GAGAAAGGCAAGGATGCTGATGAAAGGTCTGGATCGCACGTCCTGTGAGGAGCAGCTGAGGGAGCGGAGGGTGTTTAGCGGGGAGAAGAGGCGGCTCAGAGGGGTCCAAATCTCTCCCTACAACAGCCTGAGAGGAGGGTGTGGCCGGGGGGATGGGTCGGTCTCTTCTCCCATCAGCAATAGGACGAGAGTACAATACCTCAACTTCCGCCAGGAGAGGTTTAAGTTGGACATTAGGACTAATTTCTTCACAGAAAGGGTGATTAGGTATTGGAATGTGATGCCTAGGGAAGTGGTGGAATCACGGTCCCTGGAGGTGTTTAAAGAAAGACTGGACGTGGCACTGAGCACCGTTCTCTACCTTACAGGGTGGTGTCCGGTCATAGGTTGGACTCGATGATCTCGGAGCTCTTTTCGAAACCAAGTGATTCAGGGATTATGACTCGCTCTAGCCGCCAGGGCGGGCGGGAATGGTGTGCGTGTCCGTGTGTTTCTGTGTCCGTGTGTGTCCGGGTACCTCTGCGCGTCTGAGTGTGCAACGATCCCGCGGCGCGCGGGCGCATGCGCACAACGAAGGCGGGGTCGGGGGGGCGCCCCGCGCGCCGCCGCCGTCGTGCCCGCGCGCGCAGGGGGCG